>CANUEY010475700.1:0-44823 GCA_948099555.1 Croton setiger | reverse complement strand
TCCACTTAATTCACTAAAATCAACTTAATTTCTAATCAATTCTTAATTTCTACTCACATCAAAATTAAAAATCGACCACTAAAGCAAATTAATTTTGATAAATTAAGGGAAAAACAACAAGATTTTAATTTTCTTAGAGATATTTAGACTTTCTTAAAATTGGCAATTAAAAGAGAATTTTTCAATTAAATACCTCTTTTTCTTTAAAAGAAAATAAAAGAAATTTTGAGAATTTTATTTTAAAAGACACGAGACATCAACTTATTTTGAAGAACAATAAATCGGATCGAGGAGGATTCTGGATATCTCGAGCGTAGAGCATTGATCATCATCGGTATTTTTTAGGGGCAAAAATCAAGCGTCAACACAGAGACAATTATGCAAGGCAATAACCATTTAATCATCTACAATGGATGAAATAAGAATCACAACAGAATCATTTTGTAAACATAAGCATTTGCCTCAAATATAACACCCATTATGTAAACATTTTGGCAATAACAATTTGATTATTCTCCTTTTCTGCAGTGACAAAAATCAGAGACAATTCCAACCTAAGATAATTAACCCTCTTCCAACAGATTCCAAGAAACAACAATGAAAACCACATGGTATAACCAACATTCATAACTCATTTGGATTAAGGCCAATCTTGGAACATTATACTAACATTAAGAGGCAATAACAACACTGACTTGACAAACTCAATAACAACAAAACCAACAACTCCAGAAACTCATATGAAAATAGTATACATTCTGTTTATCTTAAATGACAAAAGTTTAAGAAAAGACAACCAAACAAGGGCAAGTCATGAACAATAGCATGACTAATAGCAACCCAACAATTCAATGATAGGTGAGACAACAAGGTCAACAAATCTGCATTTGAAACAATATACTGTGAAGTAGAAAATTTTTGGATTTAAAATCAAAAACACAAAACGGTAAAGCCAACACTTAAAGTCAATATGCAGAAATTGTTTCTCCTAATACATGTAGAATTAACCCAAAGCAGATTTGGCATTCAACAAACAGAGAACACGGATAACAAATGTTGGATTAAACTTTACAACAACGATTAATTAGATTAAACAGCATATTATCCTATCAGGGGACTGAACCAGAAACCTCAGGCAGAATGTAAACATATTGTAAATATCTAAGCAAGATTATCAGCAGAAACTAACTGGAGCTAGCAGCACTTGCAACCTACGAAACCCTTTAACCTTAACATATTATTTTAAACATTTCAGGATATAAACAAGGCCAACTCTAGACTACATGATTCTAAAAAAAATAAACAACAAAGCATACCCATGCACAAAAAGACCATAAAAAGCAGAAAACATAAGAACATAACACGAATTGGCACAGAGGCAGACCAGATTTGAAACAATAAACATAAAGAATCAGATTTATCCACACATTCAATCAGGCTCCCTAACATATATGTCCATACTGAACAAGAAAGTTAAGAAGAAATGAGAAAACAGAAATACCTTACTTCAAGTTCTTTGTATTGATTGAAATAGAAAAATCCAATTGCTCTTGCAGAGTTTAGTTTGAATTACAATCGGAAGGAGAATGAAATTTACATACAAAATCAATTCCAAGTATCAAATTAATTTTGATATTGGAATTGATTTAAACAAAAAGAAGGAAGAAATTGGAATCAAAATCCAAAATCCCCAAATTACAGATGAGGAACCCTAGAAATCAGAAACTTACAGAAATCTCAATCTAAAAAAATGGCTTACACTTTTCCCTTGATTCTCTCTCCAATGCTCTCTCCGAACCTCTTCCCTTCTGAAATTGATCTTCTCTTTTTTATCCTTCTCCCGTCCGCGTCTTCCTTCTATACTTTCTCCTTCTTCTTCTCTGGTCCTTCCACGTAGCAACCAGCTACGCTTTCTCTCTCTTTTCTGTTAGGCCTTTTCATTCCTCTGCTATCGTTTCCATTTGGTTTTGGTTGCGCTCGTCGTCTTCTTCTTCCTTGAAGTCTCTGTCTTCGACTTCTACGTTTCTGTCTTCAGTTCCTCTTTGAGAGTTTTCTATCTCTCAGTTAGCTTTGATGGCTTTTTTCTTCCTTTCGTTTTCATCTGTTTTCTTTTATTTTTCGTTTTATTTTTTTAATTTTATTTTGGGTCAAAACGACGTCGTATTTGTCAATACGCCGCGTTTGATCCACTGTTTAAATTAAAATCAGATTGTTCTGAATCGAGCCAGTTCGGTTCGATTCAGAATTTAACCTTTATTCGTTTCCCTCCCGTCTTTTCTTATTATCTCTTCTTTTAACCCCACTTCTTTTACTTCTTTTTCAATTATATCCTTCCTTCCCAATTTTCTTCTTCAATTTTCCCACTTCTTTTAATTCTCATTTTCTTTTCTTTTCATTTTCTTTTCTTTTCTTCAATTAAACCCTTTTCCAATTTTATTCATTTTTCTTCATTTTCTTTTAATTCTTCTCCCTTTTAAATTCTTTTTCTTTTTCTCTCTTCTCTCTTTTTTATTTTTTCCCCTTTTAATATTTTTTTCTCTTAATATTTTTTCAAAATAAAAAGAAACTAAAATTAGAAATAAAATAAATATATCTTAATTTGAATTTTTTCTTTTTAAATTTTGGGGTAAAAAATCGAGCGTCAACATCATGCATAAACCACAAGAGCAACATATTGATGCTGCCCTTAGGATTGTTCATTACTTGAAAGACACACCAGGAAGATGGGTGTTATTCTAGAAGCATGGGCACCTTGAAGTCCAATGATATATAAATGCTAGTTGGGCTGGAAGTCTTACAGACCGAAGGTCAACATCTGGGTATTTCACTCTAATTGAAGGAAAATTAGTAACTTGGAAAAGTAAAAAACAAAAGGTGGTAGCTCTTTCAAGCGCAAAAGCTAAATTTAGGGGAGTGGCTAAAGGACTGGCTGAGATACTCTGGCAAAAAAAATTGCCGGTAGAATTGAATTTCCTATCAAAGTTGCGTGTCAGCTAAAATGCGATAACAAGGTTGCGATCAGTATCTCTGAAAATCCAGTACAACATGATCGCACTAAGCATGTAGAAATAGACAGACATTTCATCAAAGAGAAGCTAGATAGTGGGATTATAAGTCTTCCATTTGCGAGATGAAAAGACCAGCTTGTTGACATTTTGACTAAAGCAGTACCAACTCGAGTTTTTAATGAGGCTCTGTCCGAGTTGAGCATCTATGATCCGATGACTCAACTTGAGGGGGAGTTAAAACAGGATCAACAAACTCCAATATTCTAGGGATTACATAAATGTAAACAGAAATGTAAATCTCTGTGATCAAGGGATTAGAATAGATTTGTTAGTTTAAAATACATGTATAAAAGGGAATGTAACAGGGATGAATAACATATACAAAAAAAAGAAAAAACAGAACTGTTAATTTACATCTAGAACCCTGGATTATGGTTTTGGATTTTGATTTTAGTAGAATCTTAACTGAAATATCAACTAACGGTTCCTTGGCAGTTTTGGAATCAGCGGTTCACAGTTACAGTTCCGATTCTTTTAAAAAACAGTTCTGAACGTTTTTTACTGGTTATCTAACTGGTTACCCGTACGTTAAAAGTAGTTCTAAAATTGTTTTAACTATTTTAAATTGGTTGTGATATGGTTTTAACATATTATTAAAACACAATTTTTTGGACTTAAAAATTTTAAGGTAATTGGAAAAAAATTGTTCTCATATTTCCATAATAAAATAAAAAATATATAAAGATGAAAAAAGAAAAAAAAATGGCAATAAAACAAAATAATTCTCATATTTTTTTATTAAAAAAATTAATTTTACACATATTACATTATACATACATAATAAGAAAAAAAATAAAGATGAATAAAAACAAGCTCTTTCAATTAAAAAAAAAATTGACTTGAACCTAATTTTTTTTCGAAAAATTAGAAAACTATTAAGTTGTCAACGTATCCTCTAGGGTTGAGAGGAATAAAAACCGACATAGTTCTACTTACCTTTTTATTTTCACTTAAAAAAATTAAAAAAAACAAATTGAAATTGTGAGAGGAGTAGTAGAGATTAAAGATAAAAGAGTTGTGTGATTTGAATAAATCAAATTATCTCCTATTTATAAATGCTCATAAATTTTGAATTCCATAAAATATCCCTAAAACTAGCTGTTTATGAATTTTTTTTTTTTGTTGGGATGGATATTTTGTCAAAATTTGGACTTAATTAATGGATATTAATTGTTAGAACCGTATGAAACCGTCGATTTCACTGACATTTCAAAACATTCCAAAACTGTTAGAACCGGCGATTCTAATTGTTCTAACAGCCGATCCCTGCTCTCTAATTTAAAAACAGTTACTGTTCAGTTCCGGCTGGTTCAACCGCCATATACGATTCCAAAACGGTTACGGTATATCACCACGGTTCTAGTTCCGATTCTTAACAATTCTGATTCTGCCTCTAAACCGACAATTTTAACTGTTAGAACCGGTTTTTAGCCACCATTAAGTAGAGGTATATAATGAATTATAGCCGCAGTTAACAAACTCTACTAAAGCAGAATTAAAATCCAACCTAAAACACCTAAAAAATGAGAGATAACAAATATTTTTGAAATAAATAAAAAAGTTAATCGAACATTTATTAGTATTTATTTATGGAGAGGTGGAGTATAAAAGAAAAATTAAATTATTAGTTTACATCAAGCGGACAACAAAGCACATGATCAATTATTTGTGCCAACAACCCAAGTAATATCCACAAAACTAAAGTTTACCTGACCCAGCAATAAAAACAACAATTTAAACTAGGCATGTATTTGATTTTTTCTCAACTTTATTCTGCTCCAATATACGGTGAAAATTGTAATATTTTTTCTAAAAATAATATTAGAACTTATATGAATGCCTCTGCGCGATATAAGTAAATTGACAAAATCTGAACCCAATTTATTCTATTTTCAATCCTAATTGATCATGATGCCGAGTTTGTTTCATTTTTTAAATTAATTTTCATCGACAATATCCAAATTTATGGATATTATAATGATCGTGCACTTCAATTTCAATTTATAAAATAAACATACATTAACTTTAAAAATTATAACAATGAAATACTTTTAACAAAAATTATAACTCTCTGTTCGATAAGATGATCACATGACATACACTTAGAATAAAAAATATTATTATATGCTACATGTACATAATTAATATTATTTATTAAAATCATAAAAATAAAAAGAAAAGAAAATATCTCCACCCCACCACAATATCATCGGCCCAACCACCACCACGCCACCTCATACTATCTTCTTCCTACAAACTCAACATAAAAACTCAAATTTTAATTATTCGCATTCAAATCTTATTAAAATAAAAACCATCCAATTACAACAAAATTCAAACTTTACCAAACCCATTAAAGTATGAATTTTAAGAATTTTAAGAGTTGGAAGTTAAATATCACTTATTTAGTGTTAAATAAAAGAGATTAACAGATATCTTTAAAAATTAATAAAATAACACCTTTTTTAAAAATATTCCAAAATAACCATTGTTTCTAATAACACCGTTTAGAAATGGTAGATACAAACCCAAATGAAACACCATTCGATTCTTCTCCTTCATTCCTTCTATAAAGGTAAATTCTTCTCTAGCATTCATTCCACTATTCGATTCATTCTATAACATTCTTTCCGCCCTTCTATTCTTCAACTCATCGTTCGGTGATCACCCTTCAATTCATCTCCGATTGTTCTTCAACCTACATCTTCAATACCTTCTACTTAAATTGTAACAACCAAACCTATAACTTTTACGTTATAAAACACGCTATTTTTTTCTTTAACATTCTAATCATGTCACAAAAGAACGTCTATGTTATAAGACTCCATAGAAATCCAGCATATGAGTAACACAGACACATAAGCATTTTGACATATTAAAGCTCTACATGCAATGCAATGATGTCCACCATGCATATGACATGCCATACATTACTTACTATATCATTAATTCGTTAATCATAGGCATTATTAATAGATTACAAACCATATGACAAAAATCTATATGATAAGATGATTAATGATGAAATGCGAGAGAGATTTCCTAAGCTTCAGCTGACCGACCAGGTGGAATGATGATAGAACTGACGCTGTCAATTGCCCCAAAGAAAACTTGGAATCATGTAAAATCAATTTAATGAGTTGCATACTCATTAAGTGCAAACTATACAATATAAACAAATCAATAATTCATAATTTAAAAAAAAAAATTAAACAGAACATGTCGTAGGCAAACTAATTTCATAGAGTTTCTCTTATCCGTTATATCACAGATAATATAATCTGTGTTACCTTACATTTCCAAATATTAGTCAAAACATGACATATACAAGTGTAAACCACAACATATAAACCAAACAAGTAATTTGGTTTATCATAACTTAGCAAAATATCACAATTCCAGAACATAATTCAGGTTAATATAACTTAGCAAAATAACATGGTTCTAGATCATATTCATCATCTCATAGCATAGCAATATCATAAGATGCATCATGATATGTTATTCCTTTTACTTTAGTTGTGATTTATCGACCAAGTGTTGCCCCGGGAATTTCACAGCACATCAGTAACCATAGCTAGCCAACGAACATATAAAACCGGAATAACATTGGTCAGAAGGGATCCGAAGATCAACCTTTAATATATAACATCCACCAGATCATTCTGTATCATATAGGACCGATACATCTCTCTGTAACATATAGGACCCGTAGGTCTTTCTATATCAAATAGGACCAGTAGGTCTTTCCGTCAAATCATATAGAAACCATAGGTTTCTTTTGTGAAATCAGCGAACACTGGTAGCGATAATCACAACAGCCATATTTAAGTCCTGTGGAAATGCATTTATATAGCATACATTTCATATCATCATATTTCATATACTTATGTAACCGGACTTCAGTACCGGTTAAAACGATATATATATCAGATATCAAATCATATAACTCAATTAGTCGGATTTCAGCACTGACTCAGGAACCACAAACATCATATTTCATATATCAGATATCTCCAATTGACCAGACTTCAGTACTGGTCCAAACAGTTCAATATAATCATATAACAACAGTTTCATATATCACAGATGACCGGACTTCAATACCAGTCCAAACAGTTCAATATAGCATACTTGGAAAATATCACAAAGTTCAAATCAAATATATAAGTAAGTGGGTTTAGCACTTACCTCATTGCTGTGAACTCGGGTGGGCCTCGGGTTGTTTACCCTGTTTCGCTCGAGAGCTCGATGCTCCTATAATGCATAAGATAGCAATGATGTTCAATTAATCAAATCAGATGTCCATATATGCTATGATGCATGATTTTATAATTAATCTCTGAATTAATTGAGTTTAAAATTAATCCATATAATTTTTTGAGAATTTTAACTCAATCCGTAAAATTTTCCTATTTAAAACCATTTTACAACATATTAAAAATAATTAATAAACTCAATTTATCATATAATAATTATAATTATTAAAACCAAAACAATAATTAAATAAACCAAATAAAAACTTAAATCCAAAATCATAATTAAAATCTTTAACAAAATATTTAAATCTTAATTTTCGGGCTCAATACGATCTCAAAATAAATTTCTGACGTCAAAAACGGATTAGGACGTCAAAATTAGATTGATAGAGTCAAAATATAATTTATAAAAGTTTCTAGGTCAAAAATATAAGCAAAAATAAACTTCAAGGGCTAAAATGCAATTTTTACCAAAATCAGGGGCTGGCCGCGCTATTTTTTACCAAAACACAAGAGTTAGTGTCGTTTTGACCGAGTTTCCTCTGGTCAAAACGCAGCTTCTGCCTGCATTTTGATCTCCTTCTTCCCTTCTCCTACTTTTGTTACTGCCTAAAAATCTGACTCTCCAGCCAACTTCCCGAAGACCATACGTCCTCCTCTAGTGGCTTTCCGGCGAGCTACGACCACCGTTCTCTTCCTCTACACACCCTCTAACTAACCATTAGAGCCAATTTCCTAGAAACCCTTTAGATCTTAAGATACAAGTCCCCATAGTTGGCTCCTCAACACTGTTTTCCTAGATTCCAGATTTTGCCTATCTCTCGACCCAACTTCCAGCAACTTTTTCGGCCACCTGCGGTGGTTTTCCGGCAAACTAAAATGACCAAGCTTTACTCCTACATGCCCTCTAGCTAACTATCGAGCCAATTTCCCAGAAATCCTCTACATTTTAAGATGCAAGTCCCCAAAGTTGGCTCCTCAACACTCTTTTCCCAAATTCCAGATTTCGCCTATCTCTCGACCCTACTTCCAGCAACTTTTCCAGCCACCTCCGGTGTTTCTCCAACAAACTAAAATGACCAAGCTCTACTCTTACATACTCTCTATCAATCCATATAGCCCAAACTCACCAATGCATCACTAATTGGAAGATATAACCCTCCAAAGTTGCAATCTTAACACTGCCTAAAATCTAGAATTTCAACCTAGAATTTTCTCTCTCTTCTCCCACGATTTCCAGCCTTTCTCTTCCCTATTTACCACTTCTAATCACTTCATAAACATCCTAGTAACATATTAAAACAGTTGGATTGAAGGTTTTACTTGAATTTCCCTCTTCTCTCTTTCTTTTCTTCTTTTCTCTTTCCTTTCTCTCTCCTCTTCTTCTTTCTTTCAATTTCATGTTCTTTCTTTTTTCCACTCAATTCCAACCTAACACATCATGTTCCACCTCCAGCTAATAGTCCAGCAGCTTCTTGGTCTATTTTGCACAACAAATTTCAAGTTTTATCCCTTTAAACTTTATTTACATATTAAGCATTTCCATTTCCCTTCATTTTCATTCTTTCTTGACCAAATCACTTCTAACACAGCCAGCACCAACTTAATACTTATTTTTGGTGTCAAAATAATACATATAACACGTGTCTGAATTTTCGTAAAAATCGAAATCCAAAAATAATTCGCGGTTCGGTCGGTGCCCTAATCCGACTCCGAAAGCTCGACGATTTTCGCGGAACCGAAACCGTACGACGTCGTCGCAAAATTGGGGTTCCAAAACTCTTTAAAACATGTTAATAAACATATATCAAAGTATCAAAATCATTTGGTTCATATTTTACGCGTTTCCGGCATTTTTCGGTCACACGGGCCAAAAACCCTAATTAGCTCCGTTTGTGTCTTTCAACGACAAACGAGCCTATAATATAGCTTATTATTCTTATCTAAATCATATATTATCAAATTCAAATCATAAAATCCATATTTAAGTTAATTATCAAATCAAATAATGATGCATTTTAAATCAAAATGCACGTTATACATGAAATAACGTCGAAAACGACGTAAGTAGGGTTTGGGGTGTACATAAATACTGTAAATTGCAAATATAATGGCTAGGAAACCGACACTGAAAGAAAGACTTGAAGAACTCACAGAACGCCAACGAAAGGAGTTTCATGAAAGGTCATAGTTTATACTACGTCTAATTTTGTGACAAGTATATACGATAGTATATATAGGGTATATATACTGATATATGAAGGTATATATATAGTTATATACACTGATTTTTTTATGGGTGTATTTTACGAAATATATATAGACCGACGAAGGTATATTTTAGGGTTTATATAATAATAAATGAGTATACATACAGATAAATTAATGTAAATAGTAAGTTATATAGACTGATATTTGAGATATATGTGAAGGTATATATGTGGATATATATAATCATTATTGTTAGAAATTTCTGTCAAATATTAAGTTGTATTAAGTATTTTGAAGAATAGTATGTATGATAGTATATATATCTCATATATACTATTAATGTGAGAATATATTGATCTATCATTTGAGTTGATATATATTGTCATATATACCATCAAATAAAGAGTATGTATGATAGTATATAAAGTACATATACTATCATATATACCAATATGTATGATGAATCGTGATTTTTTAAATGTTTTTTTTTTTGCAATTCAGTTTCTGAGTTGGATAAAATATAACTCCAAAAAAAAAGAGAAGTGAGAATGAAGATCAAAGGTAAAAGGAGACAAGAGATAAAGAGGTACATTGATTGTATAAAGTCATATATACTGTCATTTATACCAACATATAACATGTATATATGACGATATATATAGCTTATATATATTGTATTTCTGCAATATGTGATGTCTATATTATATGATTGACTTAGAGTTTATAAGTATGGTATATATGTTGTATATACACTTATATGTAATCCATATATACTATTATATATATATATATATATATATATATATATATATATATATATATATATCACATTTATTTGGTATATATGACAGTATATATAACTTGTATATACTGTTACATCTACTTTATAGTAAAGTATATATAACATTATATGTAGATTATATATACTTAGTAAAACAATATATACTATCATATATGTGACAGTATATATAGTTTATATATACTATCATATATACCAACATCTAAAGTTAATATATGGCAATATATATAGCTTATAAATACTACTTTATTTGATGTCTACGATCTATGTTTTCCCAATGTGTGATATCTTTACTATGTGTTTGGATTAGAGTTTTTAAAGTATATATAACAGTATATATAGCTTATATATACTATGAAAAACATTATATATAACCTATATATACTACTATATATACGACATTTATTTGGTATATATGACGGTATATATCATTTATATATACTGTTACATCTACTCCATAATAAAACATATATAATAGTATATATAACTTATATAAATTGTTGCATCTGCTTCAAAAATTGACATTAGCATAAATGAAAATTTTTCTTGCAGCAATTTAAAGACAGAAAAATTGATACCACTATTATTTGGCATATATACCAGTATATATAACTTATATATACTATCATATATACTCCATAATAAAATATGTATAAGAGAATAAATAACTTATATATTATTTGTTTGGTTTAACATCACTACATCAAATGTAATGTTGTTTAAATATTTGGAAAATAGTATATATAACTCATATATACTGTTATATATACCACATTTATTTGGTATATGTAACGTATTTATTTGGTATATATGTCACATCTACCCCATAATACACTATCTACCCCAAATGTAATGTTGTTTAAATATTTGGAAAATAGTATATATAACTCATTTATACTGTTATATATACCACATTTATTTGTCGCAGCGGATGGTAAGTTATTTTCATACTCATCATCGTCATCTGAAGATGAAGATGAAGAAACTAGCGATAAAGATGGGACCCCTACAGAAAAAAGACATGATGAAAGGGCCTCATATGTGAGTGAAAAGAAATAAAAACAACAAAGACTGCATGATCTAGAGAAAGAAGGCAAAAAAATGAGAAGAGATATCAAAGAAATGAAAAGTGACATCAAGCAACTGTTGAGAATGATGTCTCCAATATATGAAGAAAGCCAACAGAAGAAAGGATCCAACACTGAAAACAAAGATGATGGAGCAAAAGACAACAACAGTGATGATCAAATAGCAAAAAAAAAAATAAAATAAATAAAGAATAGAAAGGACTTTTAAATTTGAGAATTGTTCAATTTTGAAAATGTAATTAAATAACATTTATTAATTTAGAATTCTAAAGAAATAGTAACGTGTATTAAGATGATACACTATTTGGCTTAGAAAGTTCATATATTTGACAAGTTTTTGTTATTAAAAAAATATGTATGATATATGTATATATAGATTATATAACATAATATGGAACAACATTTAAAAACTTATAGAAAATACTTTAAAATGTAAACAAATTACATAAGTTTCCATATATGAAATGCTTATATACAATTGATGAAATAATATATATATACTGGTATATATGAAAGTATATATAGACAATATGTACTGTCATATATAACATGATATAGAACAACATTTATAAACTTAAAAATAACACATCAACATGTAAACAAAACTTAAAAGTTTCCATGTATAAAATGTGTATATAAAAAACTAAACACTAGTAAATTTAGTATATAAGATTGAGTATATATAATGTATATATACTGGATAATTCAATACACATGATAAACAGATACCAGTATATATGGCAGTATATTCAACACATATATACCAATATATATAATAGTATATATGAAATATATATACTTTCATATATACCATTGTAAAACAGTCTTGGAACTAATCTCTGCTTCTGCTTTTTCCTTTTTATTCTCATTTTCACCATTGCTACCAATGTATGATTGTCCTTGAACCAACAAAATAAATTTAGAAACTGATTCTTTTACATTCTTTTTCATCATGTTTATGCTCTAATCTTTGAATAATCATGAAACAGAGATGCAATGATGAACCAGAAATAAGGCAGCCTTCGAAAATCAAAAAACAGAGAAAAAGAAAGATGAAACAAAAAAGAAATGCAGAATAAAGCTATAATAAAAAATCAGAAAAAATTGCTATGTAAATTGCCAAAATAAAAATAAATCTCAAAGAATGTGATTGAAGAAAATCAGAAACAAGAAGACTGAAGCAAATCAGAAATAAAAATCTTTGGTGTTCATCTGATTGCGGTAAAGAATGAAGGAAACCAAAATAGATTTGGTTTCTTTCCTAATAAATGGTTTTTTTGAAATGTTAAAAGAGAAGGACTATCAATAATAGGGGGTATATTAAACCAAATACAATAAAACATACTTTTATTAATTTTATAAAATATATGTTAATCCGTTTTTAAGACGTGAAATACATGTTATTTGGTTATAATTCTCAATTTTTAACATCATTACAAAATCCACTTTCGAATTCTTGTCTTGAAAGTGTTAGTCCAAAATCTAATATGAGTCAATTCATATTTATGCAAAAAATTTTATTAATAGTGTTTTTAGTATAAGTATATTTTCTTTTTGAAAAATATATGAAAGGGAAAAAAAAAAAAACGCGACTGCAAGATAATTTAAATTTTTATAGTTTAGAATAAAATTGACATAACATGCCGTGGTAGTTTGACAATTGGTATTTATTTGCGTTCCTAAATCTTTAAGTTATTAGCAAATTTTAGTTATAAATAAATTACTACTACATACGAAATTTAAATTTTTATTTATTGTGTTAGCATTTAGTTTTAATAATGTTTAATATATATATATATATATATATATATATATATATATATATATATATATATATATATAATTTAAAAATTAATAATTCTTAAGAATAAATTTAATTTAAAATTAATTAATATTTCAAAATTAATTTTTATCATATTATAATTATGAAATAATATGAAAATTTTTTTTATATAATTATATCACTCTTTCAATATTTATTAAATAAGTACTCATAATATATAGTACATCATTTTAAATTTTCTTATTTGATGATCAGATGATCATGCACTTCTCATCAGCTATACTCAATTTAAATTTATATAATTATATAACTGTTCATAATAAATATGGTCTAATTTTGTATTATTTGCTCATTTATTCATGTATTTTAATCATTATTATATAAAAAATATGACCATTTTTTAATATAGGTCCCTTTTATGTAAATTTGTGGCCTATTACTCACCAAAATCCTAAATCAAGTTCAATTATCTTAAATTATGATTATTCTTATAAGAGCAAGACATATTATTACTAGTGATTTTATGGACATATCTAAGTATTTTTATGAAAAAATTGAAAGAATCTTGTGATGATATATAGTATTGTTGAGCAATTACTCACTAATATCTTAGATCAAATTTAATTTTTCTAAATCATGATTGTCTTCGTATATAAGACCAAAACATATCATCACTTGTGAAATTTATAGACATGTCTAAGTCTTTTAATGAAAATTGAAAGAATCTTGTGATGATCTATGGAATTGTTGAGGAACCACTCATTCATACTAGATCGATTTTAAATATTCTAAATCATAATTATTCAATTTTTATATAAAATTTGATCTAATTTTGTATTATGTGACTAGTTATTCATGTAATTTAGTCCATTATTATATATAAATGTGACCTTCTTTTTATATAAGTCTCTTTTGTAACTCTATGACCTATTAGTTTATTTTTATATATATGAAGATATTCATTTACGAGTCACAATTATGTCAATATGTGAACAGTTTAGATGAACTTCAAATCAATTAATTTAAATCATAATAATTTAATAACTTAAAAATGTTTAGTAATGGAGCGGAAAAAAAAGGAGATGAGAGAAAAGATGAGAGTTTTGAACTTTAATCGTTGGAAATTAAGGACAAATAAAAAGATATCAATAAAATCCAAAAAATTATGTAGTGGCCAACTTTCAAAAAAAAAAGAAAAAGAAAATTTGCCCATAAGGATACCCACAAATTTAAAGTAATGGCCAATCTATATAAATATAAATTGGCCGCAAAATAACTCTACATGTTAATATTACCAGCTAATTGAAGTAACTATAGTGTTATTTTTTATTTTTCACTTTTAATTAGTTCTAGTTCTTACATGTTGCCCGCAGTTTTTACAATTCCGATTATTTAATGGAAAAAATATCAAAATTCAACTCATACAAAAAAAGTTAAATAATAATAGACATCTATTATATCATTGTCAACTATGTCACTATTTATTTTCCAATAACTCAAAAAGCACCAATTATTCAATTTCCAAATATTACAAGTCAATGACATTTTGGACTTTTAGCACTTTCGACCATTTCTTTTTTGGTTTGACATTTTGTGTTGATATTCGGTAAACATTTAGAAGTAGTAGCATCTGTTAAAAGTGTATTTTAGAATAAAACAATGATATTCTAAAAATATATTACTAAATTATAATTAACAAATGAAATAAGATAAATAAAATTGTAATATAAAACTTCAAAATACCAATATGCTACAATTAAAAACACAATCCAAAAGTTTATGACTAATTCGTGCATTTGATTTTTTAAAATATTATTATAATCTTATATTTTAAATTTTTATTTGAATGGTGGATGATATTTATGTATACTTGCTTTAAATACAAAACCATCGATTAGAAAATAATTGAATTTAATCCCACTAACATGTTTTTTTTAAATAACTTAATTTTTGAAGTTGGTAAATTCAATCGATGATTAGGTCAAATTTTGAAGTTGGTAAATCCAGTTGATGATTAGGTCAAAATCTATTCCACTATACCTTTATTCCTTAACCCATTTTTATTCCAATACCAGTGTTTCATTAAATTAATATGGAGTTTAATTTAGACTTTTAAAATAGAATTTGTTATTAAAGCGGGAAATTAAAATTGAGACTTTGTATTTTAGAAATTAAAAGATAAAATAAGATATATTATATTCAGAACGTTAACATAAAATTTTGTAATAGAGGGTTGTTAAATCATCTTTACATTTTATATATATTTGAGCATGCCACATAAATTAAAAATTGGAGATGGTTTAACCGACTATCCAAATTAATTATTTTTGAATCCAAATTAGACTAAATTCAATGATTAATCCACGTTGAAATTGGTCAACTTTGAATAGGTCAACAATCTCACACTTAAATCAAAGATTTGATTCACACAAACAAATTTATCATGCTATTAATTTTTTTTGAACAAAATCTTTACCATATTTCTTACAAATCACATAACGGATATATTTATAATTTATATTAAAATTATTAAACTAAACAAAAGATAAAAATAAGTTTATTTTCCTTCCAACTCTATCCTATTCAAACACATTTTCCCCTCTTTATTATTTTTTTTCCCTAACAATTTATCCTATTTTGTGCTCATCAAATATCAATTTAGAATAGTGCATGACACGCGCTTAACACGTGGAGCCATGGACGTAGCACACGCTGGACACGAGATGCGCACGTGTACTAAAAGCCACACGGGAGGCTCCACAATTTAATTAGTAGTATATTGTTTCAGTCTTAATCCAAGTTTTGGTGATGACAAAGAACGGGCGGCGTGCTCCTTAAGATTATCAAATAAATTATGAATAATCTAAACATCTAACTAAACTAAATCCATGCCCTTATTTGGTGCGTGAGTTGCACTCTCTTGTCTTGTTAGTATTTGTCGCGTTGTGTTTTCGGGAGGCTTTGAGTTAGATACAGAGAGTGCAGGTGCTTCTAATCACAATTAATTTTTATTGCCAGGTTTTGATAAAATCTACTAATTAGTCATTTTCTTATTATAAAAGTACTAGCAGCTTTTTTTTTAAACGTATTTTACATGTCGTTGTTTAATTGTATTTATTAATTATATATAAAATTAATTATTAAAATATTACAAAAAGATTGATATTAATTAATTATAATTATCATAAAATAGTATTTTTTATTAAATATAACTTCAATATAATTGATTAATTATCAATAATTATATATTATTTTTTATCAACTATGAATTTAATTAATTAATTAATAATTAAACTGCTATTATTTATTAAATATGATTTAAATTTTTTTATTATTATGAATAATTATATTATATTTTTTTATTAGAATATTATTTAAATTTAATTAATTATTAATTAAAATGATATTTCTTATTAGAATATAATTTAAATTTTCTTATGAAGATATCATTTGAGTTATAACTAGTTTTTATAGCGCCCGTTGACTTGTTTTATATTCTCAGTGTTGATATTTTCAATAGTTTGATCAATTGTGTATTCACAATAATAAAATTTATATAAAAGTAATAAATTATTGCTTGAGTACCATTAATTATGTTATGAATAAAGAAATTAATTGAAAAAATTAATTAACTTTAAGGATTAAGATATAATTTTATTTTAATGTTCATCTTTTTATCTCGTTAAGAAGCTGTAACAAATTTGGTTTAATCATGGATGTGTGTTGGTAGATTTAGTTTTTTTTTAGCGTGCGTTACACGTGTTAATTCATTTTATATTCTCATTATTGATACTATAGTTAATTTGATTAACCATAAACTGAATCGACCAATTAATTAACTACAATTCAGTTTGGTTTGATTTATCCGTTAAAATTTATTTATGCTATAATAAATTAACTATTACTCTAATCATTTGTCAATTAATCCACTTTCTATCATCACTGATCAAGAATCTCATAATTTGACTTTTATCTTTAGGTTTACCAAGTTTATCCAAAGAGCTATCACAAGTCATTCTTTGCACAGTTTTTTCAGTTTTACTAGTAAAAAAAAAAATTAGAAACGAAAGACAACTTTTCATATCAGAATATGATATGATAAAAATAATTATGTAAAAACAACTTTTCATATTAGAATATGATTTAAATTTAATTAATTACTATAAATAATTATATAAAAACAACTTTACCCTTGATAATATAGATTTTATAATGACATTTTGGACAAAGTTAGATGACCCTCCCATTCTCACATTTATATATACTATAAATAAGTACTAAATATAAGTTTTTAATGAATTAACTGTCTTATGTCAATTTTAATTTTGTCAAAAGATTCTGGTGTATTAGTTGACTAATTGCATGGTTAGGCCAGTTGATGATGAATTAGTTGGCTTATTACATTGTTAGGGTAGACTAAGCCACGGGTCAGATTTGGTCGTGGTCCGGCAGCCTGCGATTGAAGGAGAATGGAGCTTGTAACCAGACCGGAGACCGACAGGCCGAGGACGGCCGGTTAACAAATGGGTTTTGGGTCGTGTGGCAGGTTGGAGCGGAAAAATTTATCAGCGAGTTGAGGCTGCTGGAACCAGTAGGCCTGGGTCATTTTCAATCAATTGGTTTTAAATTAATTTTTACATCTATTTGAATTAAATGTTACAGAGCAATTTTTAATTTTGAAAGGAATAAATAAATTACAAATAGGATAAAATAAAAATAAATTTTAAAAAGTTATACTTTTATTAATAATAAAAAAATGAAGATAGAATTTAAAAATTTTAATTAAATTGAGTAATTGTGCAAAAATTATTAGATAAGAGAAAAGAAAAAAAAATTGCAAACATGTTTTATTTTTCAATAAAATTTATTTTGCTTAAGTATTTTGATTTTTCAATAAAATTTATTTTGCTTAAGTATTTTGATTGAGATAAAGAAAAATCAAAATCCACATAGTTTTCTTAGCTTAATTGAATTGTCGAAACCCTAATTATTTTCTATCTCAATTTTCAGCGACAGTGAGCTCTTGGTAATTTCCGAACTATCGTCGAAAGAAGAACTCTAAATGTCTTATTTACGTTGATCGACTGAGTTCTTTTTTCGAAAAGTATAAGGCCACCAACATTAAAAGCTTGCTCCACTGGCATTGTTGAGACCAACGCTGTCAAAACTTTTTTTGCAATTTTCGTCATTACAAGAAAAGTATCTTCATGTCAACTCTATTGTTGCAAAATGTCGAAGTTGATAGCATCGATTGACTCACCTACAAATTCAAATTGTATGGACAAATATTTGTCAAGTCTCGAAAAGGAACTTACACTGGTCCCCCTCATCCTTTTTTTTTTTACGTTGAGAATAAATAAGAAACATTTTATTTTGGACGGTTCCTCCACTCGTCAAGCGGGAGCAGAACTTTCTCAAATGTTAGTACTAGTAGCTGAAGTATCATTATTTGAAAATTCAAATAAATAATTTATTAATTGTTTGTTTAGTTTCATTAATAAAATTCTGCGCATTCACTTGTTTATCAATAAGTAATTGCGAAGTTCTAAAATATTTAAAATAATTTCTAACACTTCAATTCTATAACTAAGATAAAAAACAACAGCAAAAGAAATAAAAAAAATAAAGGCCGAATATTTTTAAAATAATGTAACAATTTATTTTCCATTATAAGAATACAATCTTTTAAATGCACATCACTTTCAAATAATTGCAATCTATTAACAATAGATATACTACATTGAAGAAAAATACGTGAAGTTGGTTCATAAAATCACAAAAATATTATAGCATCATTAAAAACTTGCAATAAATTAATAATATGTGAATAAACATCCCAACTTTATAGGTAAATTTCAATGTCATAATTTTCTTGTGAATTATAAAATGTACACGTAGCATTCTTATATTCATATGATTGTGCTAATAAATTATACGTGGAATTCTATTTATGCACAATATCATGATGAAATTTTGTTGGTGTCAAATTATTTTGTCTACATTAGTTAAGCTAATTTTTCATGAACCTATTATAACTATACAAATGTTTAATAGCTTTTTTAATAAGATTAATATATAATTTTAAATATTTTAAATCATTTTGAACACATAAATTTAAAATATGACATGCACATCTAATATGAAAAAAATTTCCACTAAAATTTAGTCGACAAATATCTTTTAATTGAGCAATGAATATAGTATTAGATACAGCATAATCAAAAGAAATAGTCAAAAATTTTTTCACTAATTTATATTTATCTGAAATATTATGAATTATTTTATAAATATTTGATGCAGCATGCTTTTCATCGAAAGCACGAAAAACAGTTATTCTTTTTTTGCATTTGTCAATCCTTATCAATCCAATGCACAATTATATTTATGTATAAATAATTATGTCAATTATCGGTCTAAATATCACAACAAATAAAGACACGACCATCCATAGCAGCAAATTGAAAAATTAAATTTTTTCATTCTTTGTATACAGATAAAATATTTCTTTAATTTTTATTCCTAGCAACACATTTAGCAAGTGGATTAACACATATTTTAAAAAATTTAATGAAACCACATTTTTCACAAAAAGAAAAACTTAATTTTTCTACACAAATGAATTTAGCCATTCCTCTTTTATAATCTCTTTCATTAAAATTAAAAATTGCATTTCAAGAAATAGCATACTCGAAAATTCGAGTTTGCATTTTCTTTTTCCCTAAAAATTTGGTAGGATGTTTTGCCTTCAAATGTGTCTTCATTGTTCCATATCTTCCACCTTGCTTCCACTTGTAGCATATGCTTAAATATTTTCCTTTCTAAAATGTTGCGGCATATCGCTTATATGCCTTCGAAAAATATGTTAGTCTTTTTGTATTTCGGCCTCCGTTTGTTCAATGCGAAAAAAAATGAGGTGCAAATAAATTAAATTTTTTAAAAATTAAGTTCACAACAAATTAAGTGCACTAATAAATTAAGTTTAAAAAAAAATAAAAATATCGTGGTTGTAGTAGGATCAGTGGTGACATCTCCATATTCGTTTGTTGTTGTTGTGTAGACTCTTGAGTCGTGAAGTCATCCACCAATTTGGGAGAATTTATCGGAACTCCACCAGTATACATGTGAACTCTTGTCGGATTATGAGGAAAATAAAAAAAGCGTTCATTATTTTCTTTAATTTCTTGAATTTTCCGGTTCCTTACCTCTTCCTCCGGCGACGCTTGATTCAGATTGAAACATTTTTTTAATTGTAGGAATAAAAATTAAGTAAACTTAGGAGAGTAATAGTAGGAACTAGGAAGAACGAAATTAAATTAGTACTAAACAAAAGATTAAATGAGAGAGTAATACAGAATTAGTATAAAAAAATCAATCAAATGACATCCAATTTATTGAGAAATTGTCTAAGCCTATCGGACGTAAAATACCATCCAAAAATGACCGTTAATAGTTGTTAGAAGGGGTAAAATTGTTCAATTTTTTTAAAAAAACAATTTCTACATAATTCAACAGGCAGCCTGCTTGAGCCCATGGGCTGGCATAATGAGTTGCTACGGTTCGAGGGCAACGATTGTTAGCTGAGCAAGCCTGATGGTTCACGACGGTTTTGGTTATGGGCCCAATGATTATAATGGTTAGACTTTGCTGTTCGGCCTGCCGATTAATCAAAAAAGAAGGTTGTCAGCGGGTCGGACGATTTTTGGCCAATTTCAGATTGGATCGAGTCATGGTTCAAGGAGAGATTGAACCTAAACCGGACCGCCCTCCACAGTTCCGAGTTAGGCTTCCTCGGGCTGAGATATTGGCGAGTCGGTCCCGGTTAAACAATGACAAAAACTACCGGGTTTCGTGGACCGACCCGGCCCATAACCACTACTATGTTAGACAATTTATTTTTTTAATATAGAGAAGACCACAAATTGACTATATTTGTAAAAATTGAGAGGTACAGTTGCATATTAACAAAAATTAGGGGATTTAATCGTAATTATAAAAAAAAAAGTGGTAAATACAAAAATTTTAAGTTCAAGTCTAAGACTAAGGGAATAAGAGAATTTCAATAGGGCTTGGCAAAAAGAAAAAAAAAAAAAGGAGCAAATGGGGATTTTATTTTCATTTTACAGGTAAATTAGAGGAGAAGCGCTTGGGGTTCCATTGTCAACCCGTAAAACCGCCAAAAACCCGTTTTGGTATAACGTCTCTGTCAAATAGGGTGGCAAAAACAATATAAAATACAATTTTTTAAATTTTGGAGCTTCTGTAAGAGACACCACCTCCAAATACCTTGCCAGAACCCGCTCGTTAAATTCATTTTATCGTCCCCAATGCAAAAGCTTTGCCTTCTCTCGCCGTTCATGGTGCGTCCTTCCAAATTATATGGGCGCCGGAGACACTCCAGAATGCCCGCCGGAGAAAGAGGAGGAAGCAGTAGTAGATGCCGCAGAGCCGCTATCTTTACCGGCGGTGGAGGCAGAATCTTTCTCCGATGTCTTGCTCACCGATGCTCCTATACTCCTGCTCGTTTATTTCCATAAGGCCCATCGCGAGGAGCTTTACGATCTACATCGATTGGCTCTTGTTGCATGGGAAAATGTGTCAAAGAGACGGGAACTGATAATTGAACTTCGTCAAAGATTCGACTTCCTCAAGCTTGCCCAAAAATATCACTCTGCTTTGGAAGATGAGGTTAGCAAGGAGGGTTCTACTTCGTTATTTCTTACTTTCTTTTTGTGTGCGTGTGCTACTGTGCTTTAAAATGTATAAACAAGTTTAAAAAGTTTCATTTCATGATACTCGATCTTGATGGACAATAGAAATAGAATCTCAGTTTAGTTGCTCTTATTTCTATTGTGGAAATTCCTTGCTTTGGTGGGATCAATGAAAAATTTTGTTTTACTACACGGAATATAATTTTTTGTAATTCAACATCATTAAACCAAATTATATCATTTGCAAATGAGTTCTGAAATTCGTGTAGTTTCACACCAAAAACATGGGGAAATTCACAACTTTTTATTTTATTTGGTTCCCTACATTTAACTCATCAAATTTATGCTTTGATAATGCAATCTCATGGGAAAAAAAAGACGAAATTTGTGTCTGAAACGATCTTGATTAACTTGTTTTTTATTTGATAAACAGATGAACAGAGTCGAAGTACTATGTCTTAAGGGTTTTAATCCATGTTATGGTTTCATAATAAAGTTTTTTTCATGTGGCAGGTTATCTTTCTAGCATTAGATGCCCATATTAAGAATGTTGTATATAAATATTCGCTTGAACATGACAGCATCGATGACCTATTCGATGCTATTTTTCATTGCTTGGATATGTTGATGGAAGAACGTGAAGATGGTTCAGAGCAATATCAGGAACTTGTATTATGCATTGGCACAATGTACTCATTCATTTACCAGCATATGCTCAAAGAAGAAGAGCAGGTAGGCCTTCACTTTTTTTGACAATGATTATTAAACTACCATTTCTTTCAATCTGGCCTAAAGATTCTTGTTCTCTTTCAGACCATATATCACAGTTTAATCCACTTCCCTGTTGTTAGGATATGCTGATTTTATGTTTGGGTACATGTACATCAGCACTAAACAGGAAACAGTTGTCAGAGTTTGAACCCTTGACCTCATGAACTAAGAGGCAGAAACGAACACTCGGCTAGTGGCCTAATTAATGGCTATATACTGTAACTATCATGTAAACTAAAATCATATAGTCAAAACTCACAGTTATCATTTTTTTTTTGGGGTTTAGCTACTCGTGGAAATTGTGAAATGCCCTTTTGTCAAATATTTAATTATAATTTCTTTCTGCATTTGGATAAACTTTACAATAGAATTTGCAGCAGTATAATGACTTATTATGAGCTAAACATAAGAAGAGGAGGGAAGAATATCTGTAATTTTGACGAAGCATCTGAACAATGAAACTTTTAATGGATTGGATATTGGCGATGGACAATATTCCATTGAAACTAATCACCTATAAACTTCAACAACCATTATGTTCATCTGCCCTGGTCTTTCTCCTTTTTAATGAATCTATAGTCACTATAGTAGTTGAAGTGGACTATGTGGTCAAAATGTAAAATATGAATGTTTGTCAGTGTGTGTTCATGTATGGGAGAAGGAAAAGAAAGAGAGAGAAAGGGGGTGGGGTTTCATAGTGATTCTACTGTCTTGTTTTCTGTGCAAATTATGTTCTGATTATGGAATTTCTATATGTATGGGTGCAGGTTTTTCCTTTGCTTATGAAGCAGTTCTCTCCAAAGGAACAGGCTTCACTAGTGTGGCAGTTTTTTTGCAGCATCCCTGTAATCCTGCTGGAGAATTTGTTGCCATGGATGATTTCCTTCCTTAGTCCTGAAAAAAGATTGGAAGTTATGAGTTCTATCAAGGAAATTGTACCTCAGGAAAAAGTATTGTCAGAGGTATATCCTGAACTAAATTGTAAATTTGAATGTACTCTCTCATTGTTGATCAAGTTAAAGATGTTTGCAGGTGGTAATTTCTTGGCTTCACAGGGATGATCAATCCCCTTATGTTGCTTTCACTAACATTAGAAAAGAATATCATAATGGATGTATGAAGATGTATCGTGCCCAAAACAGTGTTGGAATAAGTGCGGTGGAATATCTCCATCTTTGGCATCTCGCCATCCAGAAAGATTTGAAAGAAACACTTGAAGAGGCATATCAAAAAAGAAAGTCAATAAGTTTTTTAGATGTAGATTCTATAGTACTCCAGCTGAAGTTTCTTGCTGAAGTCTTAATCTTCTACTGGTAATTTCTATGGTTGCTGAAGCACCTCTTTTGTAATTCATACTACTGCAACAAGCTTCCAAGTAAAATGCATATTTTTTTGCACCTCTTTATTCAGCATTATATTTTTCTCTTTTATTAATTTTACAATTTTTCTTCAGTTTTCATGTTTTCTGAGTCCATGTTTACTGATAAACAGCACTGCATTGAAGAAATTCTTTTATCCTGTCTTAAATGATATTGCCGACAATCACCCGCTCATGTGCTCCAGCGAGAAATTCCTCATGGAAAGTCGTATAGAAAGTCTTCATCAGTTGATACATTGCAATTTTAGAAATGGTTTAGCTTTGTCAGAGTTTGTAGAGATGCTTTGCCAGGAACTAGAATCTTTTGTGATGGATATTACCAAATATTTTTCCTTCCAAGAAATAGAGGTAAAAAAAAAAATTGATGTCTTTTTGGCTTGTAAAGTTTGAACCATATCAGACAAAGACGGTAATAAAAAAAATGCCTGCCATATTTCATTTGATATGACATATTTTGCTTTTCATCAGGTGTTTCCCCTTATCAGCAAGAACTGTAGCAATGATACACAGTTACAACTTTTGTACACCAGCCTGCATCTTATGCCACTAGGACTGTTAAAATGTGTAATTCCTTGGTTTGCAGCTCATATATCTGAGAGTGTATCCAGATCTACTTTTCAAAGCATAGACCTTCCGGGAGACACTTTAGCCAATCAATCCTTTGCATCCCTCTTACTTGGGTGGTTCCACACTGGTTATTCAGGTAAAACTTCGTCCGAAAATTTTGGAAAGAATTTGCAGAAATTATTTAAGAGTAGAAACTCGCTTCTGTGCAATAAAATTAAGGAAGATGTAATGTGTTCATCCTTACACTCAAAGAAGCAACCTTGCAGCTGTGGAGGATCTATATCTTGTAAAACAGAACCAATCTCTGGTAACCAGGAGAATATGCTTTCATCATGTTCTTCTTCAGTATTCTACAAAGCTGAGACATGTGAAACTTTCTATGCAAGTGAAACAAATCTGCATCTACTTCTCCCTACAAGAAAAAGGTTATTGCAGCCTTTTCCTAAATTATCTTGTGGACAGAGCTCCACAATTTCCAGTATCAATGAACAAAACCCAATGGACTTCATATTTTGCTTCCACAAGGCTCTCAAGAAGGACCTGGAACACCTGGTCTCTGGTTCAGCTCAACTGATTGAAAACGTCAGTTTTCTTATGGAGTTCAATAAGCACTTCCATCTTCTAAGGCTTCGTTATCAATTTCATAGCGACAGTGAGGATGACATTGCCTTTCCTGCTCTGGAAGCAAAAGAAGTTCCAAACATCAGCAAATCCTACTCTATTGACCATAAGCTTGAAGTTAAATATTTCAGCGAGATTTCTCTCATTTTAGAAAAGATATCAAAAATGCATATTACAGTTCTTACTGTGGATTCTAGCATGCAGAATAAAAGAATGGAGAAATACAATCGGTTGTGCATGAAACTCCATCGTACTTGCAAATCAATGCATAAACTACTCTCTGATCATATTCATTATGAGGAAATTGAACTTTGGCCCTTATTTAGAGAATGTTTTTCCATCAAGGAGCAAGAAAAGATTGTAGGACTTATGCTAGGGAAAGCCAGAGCAGAAATGTTACAAGATATTATACCCTGGCTGATAAGCTCTTTAACACCGGAAGAACAGCAAGCCATGATGTCCTTGTTGAATAGTGTGACAAAGAACACAATGTTTAATGAATGGTTAGGAGAATGGTGGGAAGGGTATGATACACCTAATGTGAAAGAGGAGTCAAGTTCTTTGCCTACTGCTGATCCACTTGAGATTGTCTCAAGATATCTGTTTAATGATACTTGTGAACCAGAAGGTGCCATCCTTTGTGAAAAAGACGTGAAGTTTTCACAAAGAGATTCTTTTGGTGCTAATGCAGACATGATTGGAAAGTGGAGCTTGAAAGATAAAGAAAACGCTTTCAACGGCGATGAAGATAATAAAAGCTCAAATTGTGAAAAACTTGTCAGCGAAAATGAAAGCAAGAGATATGATGAAGGAACAAATATCATAGTAGATAAGATCAATGGTCCAGGTCAACCTTTGCAATTAAATCAAATGTCCATGCATCAAGAGCACCATTTGACCATGACTCAAGATGATTTGGAGGCTGCAATAAGAAAGGTGTCTCGGGACTCATCCTTAGATCCTCAGAAGAAATCATATATAATGCAGAACCTGCTAACAAGGTTGGTAGTGGCATTTCTTTATCACTAACCTTTTAAAAATTTGTCATAAATTTCTCACATTAAGGGACTGACTATCTGATTGGCTATTGTTCATAATGGACAAGTGTAATCTTATTGCTTCTCTGGTCTAAGAATTTAACATCTACTTGATGTTAAATAAATCATGCTATACAGTTCCCTAAAGAAACCAACAACATGATTCAAGTTGGGAGCCCTATTCCCTCATAAAATTGAAGTTTATGATTCATGCTCTTTGATATGGTCCTATATGTAGTAGAAACCATATAATCATATGCTTTCTTGTCACGGTCTTAAATGTTTACGATGTACTTAAGGAATTAAAAATTGCTACCATGTTTTTTCAGTCGTTGGATTGCTCAACAACGGAGATCTAAGTCAGAAGCAATCATCTCAAATAAAGGAGAAGAAATCCCAGGGCAGCATCCATCTTACTTTGACTCCAAGGGAACCTTGGGTTGCAAACACTACAAAAGGAAGTGTAAACTTGTCACTCCCTGTTGCAACAAGCTATATACATGCATACGTTGCCATGATGAGGAGGCTGACCATTCAATAGATAGGTTTGGATGCTTTCTCATTTTCAAATTTGCTACTCACATTTCTCCTTACATTTTTGTCTTTTTCTTTTCATTTATTGTTTTTTTCCCATGATCTCCTTTGCTTCTATCACTTGTGCAGGAAAGCCATTACAAAGATGATGTGCATGAAATGCTTGGCTATTCAGCCACTCGGGCAGGCTTGCTCAACTCTTTCATGTAACAGTTTATCCATGGGGAGATACTATTGCAAGATCTGCAAACTTTTTGATGATGACAGGTGATTTAGCTTTTGACTTATTTTTGTTTCCGTTAAGACATAGCTGAAAGAATTCTTATAAGTTTTTCACCATGGTTCTCTTTTGTTTGATCCCAAAACAATGAATGTCTTTTGAGGCTTCTCTGCCACTCCTATGATGATTTTCTTGTAAAAAATCACTATAAATAAAAATAAAGCATGTAAAGATAATCATTTATCAATCAGTGTACAGTTTTTTTTTTTTTTTTTTTTGAAGGATCAATCAATATCAGTTGCCTGACTGCTTAGGAATAGGATATCAAAATCTCATTTTGTGCTGTTAACATGATATCACATCATATATTAGTGATTCATCATTAATATGTTATGGTCCCTGGTTTGGGATTTAGTTATTGGTCTTTGAAATAGAGGATTAGGTTTAGAAAGGGAGGAGGAAGAAGGGTTAACCTTCTTTCTACCTATACGGACTTAGAGAGAATCTGCAATCTCTTCAGATTCCTTAGAGAGAACCTGGATCTCTTGAGTTGAAGTACTCAAAGACTGATTGGGATTTTCAAGCTTCCTTTTCATGGAATTCAACTGCATTTAAATACATGATTGCAGAGGATAACTGCCCCTAATAACAAGGAAACAAAGTGCCTAGTGGAGGTAAGCGTCCTCCAAATTAGGAAAACACAAAACATGAAATAGTAAGTGGAGGAGCACCCTCCTTTAATGCTGAAAATTAGAAAAACTAAGAAATAACCGTAAGAAAATAACTGTAAAATAACTGATATGGCTACTAACATAAATACTAGTATACGTATCATGATTCATGATAACAATAACAATGAAGTATTATTTTCAAGAAAAAAACAACAATGAAGTATTTATGTCAACAACATACATGGGTAATAAGAGCGGACAATAATACAAGTCACGCGGGTGAGACAACAGTATGCCCTGCTATTTTCTTTCACGTGTGGTCGCTACATCACTGTTTCTTTTTGTTTTGTTAGGCGGGTGTATCAGTATGCCGCATATCTTTTATCATTAGTGAATGTATTTAAGTGGACATTTCTTCTCTCCAACTAAACAATCTAGCCAATTTTTGCAAACCACTAACATGGCTCTATTTTTCTTCTGTTTTTGTTAATCCCTCAATTCCTTTTAAGTGGCATTTCGGCCAAAAATATTTTTTCCAATTAAGTGTCCGTTTAGAAATTTGAAGTAATATTTTAGTTTTAATTCCATAGATAGCCTCATAATTAATTGATAGAAGGATAGTTTGGTAAAATTTTAGCCATTAACGCTTATAATCATTTTTCTTAATTTATGTTTTTGGTTAAAGGCCACTTAAAAAGGAATGCATTATTTGATTTATACTTGTTAAGTTTTGACAATGAAGATTCTTAACAGGGAAATCTATCACTGCCCTTTTTGTAACCTGTGCCGAGTAGGGAAGGGATTGGGCATTGACTACTTCCATTGCATGAATTGCAATGCCTGCATGGCCCGGTCTCTTTTATTGCACACATGTAGGGAGAAATGTTTGGAAGAAAACTGCCCAATTTGCCATGATTACCTTTTGACATCCAACATTCCAGTAAAATCCCTTCCATGTGGTCATGTTATGCACTCAACGTGTTTCCAGGTATTCAGCTCCAACTGTTCATTTTTTATCATGGACATTTTACATGTATTTTGACAGTTCTAATGCTGCTTCCAGGATTACACATGTACTCACTATATATGTCCAATCTGTAGCAAGTCACTTGGAGACATGCAGGTCAGTTAACAGATATCATTGCTATAAATGTTCTTGCTATTTCTGTATCATCAGTTCAGTAGTTATTAATTTATTTGTATGATTGAATTGTACTTTTGTTGAATCTAAGATTAGTTCCCACTTCTGTCTCTGTTGTGTGATTTTAAAAAGTTGTATAGTCAATGTTTTGAATTTCTGTGAAAATGGCATTCAGGTTTATTTTAAGATGTT
Organism: Croton setiger; assembly: GCA_948099555.1. NCBI lineage: Eukaryota > Viridiplantae > Streptophyta > Magnoliopsida > Malpighiales > Euphorbiaceae > Croton > Croton setiger. The sequence goes on along the minus strand of CANUEY010475700.1, from coordinate 15,775 downwards.
AGATGCTTTGCTGGCTGAAGAGAAAATGCCAGATGAATATTTTGGGAAAACTCAGGTTATTGATGCTCTTGCCCCTATTTTTATTGCATTATCTTACTAAATATATATTTAGTTTGATCAACCATGAATGAAATTGCAGGCCATACTATGTAATGATTGTGAGAAGAAAGGAGGAGCTCCTTTCCATTGGCATTATCACAAATGCCAATATTGTGGTTCATACAACACCAGGCTTCTATGATTTCATTCAAAGTGAGTCTATTTTTTTTAAAGACTGCTAAATGCGTGAAGGTCTTCTTGTATATTTCACTGCTTAATCAGTTGCAATGCAAGAACAATTTGCTTCCAAATATTATGATTTAGGACTGTATGAAATTGGGTGTAACTGGATAAACCTGTCCTTTTCTTTTGCTTTCATTTATGAAATAAGACCTGCAAGATATCAATTTCAATTTTCAATGAACCCGAAGTAAGCATCAATTTTAACAAAAAAAAAAAAAAACATATTAAAATGCAGCAAAAGCAACACTGATTTGCATCAGTTTCATCGAGTCATACCTGGTTTTGTACAGGCCTATTATGAATTATTAAGTTGTGCCATTGATTTTGCTCTCAACATTGTTCTTTAACCTTATTGAAAGTATTACACTTAATATTGATGCTTTACAAACAATGAAGAGCAAATTGCTATCTGCTCATGTCTTCCTAATAGTGTCTATGCAATAGAAGAATACAAAAGAACGGTAGAACTTCTTAGGTTTTCTCGTCCCAATAGAACTATGTTTATATGTGAAATTGGAAAAGAATACCAGTATGATGATTACCTACAAATGCCCAAATAAAATTAATTGTTAATGCTTATAATAAGATTATACTCATTTCTTCTATTTAAAGCCTCCAGAGATAGAACATACCAACAACTGTAGACAGACCTTCAGATGAACACAGCCAGACCATCTTATTCAACATTCTCTATTCCTGTTCATTTTTTATGCTACCATTTTAAACATTTTTTCTTCTAGTTTGGGGAATTATTCGGCCAAATTCTGGCTTGTACATTTTCTGAGTGACCGTTACATCTAACTTTAGCACATTCAGAGCCTTATTATAAATCTGAATTGTCTTTGATCTTCAATCACAAAACTATTTTTCAATTTATCATACAACTCACCTGAATTAGTTCTTGAATCATCATGGAGCTCATTCTAAAAGCTAAAGATAATGTTTTTGATTATAACTAAGGATAAAATTTCATATAATATGGATTAGTCCAAAATAGTGTAACACTCGGAAGATGTTGCTCAAAGAGAACAATATTATGTTCAGAAAATGTCTGAAATTTGCTAAAAATTTTAACATTAGAAATCAATATCTACATGAAATGACTAACAGAACTTTACCGAACTTGCTGGACTAGTTGTAATGATAGCAGTAGTTTGATAGAAAACTCCACTTTTTTTCTCTTTTGCACTAGTTACTTTAAGGATAATCAACGGATGCATCTTTCACAAGCCTCTATAGCAACAGAGGATATGGTTCTTAATTTTTACTTTCTAGTTCAACCTGTGAAATATGAAGAGTTCACTCATCCTACACTAAGCTCGAAGATCTTAGGATGTCTTGCCAAACATTTTCTCATGCGTTGAATGAGACGCAAACCCATTCTAAGATCCTTGAATAGCATAATGCATCACTAACAGGAAAAATGTTTATGTATATATACTTTGAAGAGTAAACTGTTGATTTACCTCTGTATTGTATATTTCTGCATGAAATTTGATCAACATCCAGGAAAAAAGATTACAGTTATTGGAAACAAGACAAACTTATAAAGTGAATAGTTCGGTCCAAGTTAAGATCTCTACAAAAGGGATATCAGAAAAAGAAAAGGAAAAAAGTTCAAAATTTTGGAATGTACTCTATGATATGGATTGATGGGAAGGGGGAAAAATGAAATTCATAATACTTTTCTCCAGCTCACTGACCAAATTTGACACTATGAACGTGGAATCTCTTGCATTAAAGGTCAACTTTGTTGCAGTTCATTCATCAATTGACACTAGTAAGAGTGAAGCGTGCAGCAGCATTCTTCAATTCGTTCTCAGCAACGTGCTCTATTGACTCTGTTGTGTCCTTTAATGAGTCGTCTGAGCTGAAAGACAAAATTCAAAAGAAATGTTGATATAAATAACCATAATCTATGTGAATTATCAAATATCTATGAACAGAACCAGAAAAAAAAAAATGAAGAAATTTTACCTTGAGTTGTACCTGTCCTCTAAAGTGTCAAAAAAGGGATGAATTTCATCATAATCTTGAACAATTTCTTGTTGGACAGCTAATGCCTGTGAGGCAACCAATTGAGACTGAAGTGCCATGGCATTATTGTTATTATTATTGGTGGTATTAGTAGCAGCTGTAGTCCCATATGCATGTTGAACCCACATAGAGTTACCTAAATGATCCTTGGAATCTAAGTAACCAGAACTGTAGGTGATATTACTGCTATTAGAATATGAATGCTGTTGTGAAACAGGCAAAGCATTGACGGAATTGTAAGGCTGAGGTGTGTTATGAGTGAATAAAGGAAGGGCATTCGTAGGAGGAGCCATGCCTAATTCTAATTGAGAAGCCACATCATCAGCTAAAGTAGAAATCTGATGTTGTTGATGATGCTGCCTGTACATTTCAAGCTGGGCATGAGTGGCATGGAGCTCTTCTTCAGCCTGTCTAATCTGGTAATGAAGCTGACAAATAATACCCCAACAGCCATGAACCGGAAACCTATCTCGAATATTGGCTTGGTAAATAATGGAACGCATTGCTTCAGCCTTCTGAGGAGTATCGAGATCTTTGATGATTTTAAGAATGTTGCTTACACCAAACAATTTATGAGCATTTTGAAACATCTTAGGTTGGTCAGGAGGAAAGTAAGGTGCTAAAGGACACTCAGAAGTACACCTTCTTCTTTGATATTTACAGGCAGCGCAGGCTTGGCTAGTGCCACCCTTAAGGGTCATATTTGCAGCATTAATTTTATTTTTTTTTAAATTTCTTGCAGGACTACTAGCACAAACAAAGAAGAAAGAGGAGGAGAAGAATAAGAAGAGGAAGCAAAGGCAAATTATATATATTTCAGTAATGTGATAATAATGTTGGTGGCAAGAAGGAAGGAAAAGAGAACGAAAGGAGGAAGATGAAGAAGAAGAGAAACAGAGAGGAAAGTGAAGAAGAAGAAGAAGAAGGAAGAGGATGATAATGGAGGAAGAGAAGCTGTTGAAACAGAAATGGGTAAACATTTTGGATGCTGAACAAGTCTGATATGAGCGGATTTGCTGGATGTTTATGACTTGGTAAAACAAAAGATTGCAAATTTAAGTGAGAGCGAATATTAAGGGCCAAGTGTTATGACCGTTAGGGACAAATGTTGAATGTTTAGGAGAGTCCTATTTGTGAGGGACTATTTTTGGTCATTTTTCTACACACTTTACCCTTTTATTTTCCATTTGTTTCTTTTCTTTTCCCTAGCAGGTTTTGTAGCCAGATTCTTGGGTCCTTTTGCTATATTACCTCTTTTAATAAATCCCTTAATTATGCATGCTACTTTGCTATACCACCATTACTTATTAGTACCCTTACTCTTCTACAATTTTGTTGTTTTGGGTAATAGAAGGTCAATCAAATTTGATTTTCTTGCTGGCATTTTTATCAAATTTGAATCTAAAAATATAATTTGTTTGAAGGGTTCGATTGTTAGATCATAATATATTTATTTCGGCCAAAAGATCTAATATAAATTTTATAATTAAAACTTTAATACAATTATTCAATCAATGGAATTGAATTTTATTGATATTTGGTCCATTTTGCTATCACACTTAATACCATACTCTATATCGATTGTTGAAGTACAAATACGATGGCAAAGTTAAATATTGATGATAGAGAATTAAAGATAAATAAATAAATTATATAATAAGATCTTTAATAAAATTCAAATTTTAAGTTTTATTTATTTTACTTTAAAAAACAAAGATAATATAGGATTTTGGGATTAGAATAATCGTTTGAGATCAAAATTCAAGCCTTGGAGCCTCTCCAATACGATCAGGTTTGCTCCAATTTTATCGCCTCATTAGTTTCAAAATTGAGAGATATCGTCTAGTAGAACTTGTATTTAAACGTTAACATGTTGCGTTTTAGTGGACACATCCTGAAAATTTCATCAATGGGTTTGCATTTTGTTTTTTATCTGCGATCCTTCGATTTAGATCCAGGAAACATGAAACTGTATGATTTTTCAGAATCGGAAACTTTGATAGTGTATCTGATTTGTTGTTAGAAGAAGTTGAGCTTGGATTTAAGGACTTTTTCTCTGTTTTGCATCGTTGCTACAGTAAAATACAGACTTGTTCTTTCAAATTAATGTCAACTGATGGAGGGAATTTAGCACGCCCGATCCGAGCATTCGCTGGTAATGGGTTGCAGAAGATCCGCCGTAATTTCACTCGGCAAGCAAATTTTAAACCCTAAGGCTAAGGTTACGCATTCTAGACTCAAGCAGCCTTATTCTGTTCTTCTTTTGTCTTTCTCCTTCCACCGATTTATATTTTGAGAAAAAACTCTTGCAAGTATTTTCTCTAAATCTACACAACCATCTATATGATAATGCTTGTTCATTGCTTTTGTTGCCAAGCTTCAGTCGACGTTAAGTGAGTGTTTCCTGAGAAATTTGAACCCGCTGGCAAGAAATGCGGGATAAGGACTGTAGTGCCTCTTTTAGTGGACACATTAGCTGAAATCCATGGCCATTCTGAAATGGATGATATACGAAATAGGCATCATATTGTTTTTTAGTAATTTTGGACCACATTTCCCAAGCATTTTTTCTTGCAGAAACAAAGAAAGTGATAGAAACTCCATGATTGCCAGCAAAAGCTCATTCAACCGGTCCAAGTAACTATATTATCAAAAATACATGATCCTGCCTCCATTGGACGGCAATGCCAATTGTACTCGCGAAAAGACAATTTTTTTATGTGCTTTGACGACTTTCAGGTACAACCATTCTAATCCTCACCATATTTGTTGCTGAAAAATATGGAATTTGAACCTTTTTTATTTTTCGGATGGAATAAGGATATATTAATCACATATTAAAATTTTAATATCAGTTGTGTAAAATGTTTAGCATTTCTTTCCCAGTGACCGGAAAATAGAAAAAGACAATTAAAAACATACAAAATAAGTAAAAAAAAAAACAAAAATTGAAAAAAGTGCATTTCATAATTATATTTTAAAAATGATGTATGTGAAATATAATACCTGTTTTGTTATTATTTTTAAATGTGTAGTGTTCATTCTTTCATCTCCAGCATTCTCAACCAACTCAATAGTTGATCTTCTAACTACAATTTTAATATTCAAGGAAAGAAGCCCATCTCAAGTTATTTGAATTAATTTGAGGAGCATAACCATTATTTTCATTCTACATTGGAAATCATAAAGTGAAAAAAAATTTGATAAAAGTATACATAAAATTTAATTTAAAAATTAATAATTGGTCTAAATTTATTTTTGGGCTAAAATAATAGATTAATAATACAAAATGCCCATTTCATGGATATAGAATTCATCTCCAAATGGAATTAAATTCATTTCCAAATGAATTTTGTGTGATTGGAATGACTAATTAAAATTATAGAATTCAATTAAAATCCATAGACTTATATTTGGAATAATTTGGAGATGGACTACGCTAATTTTTTTTTATAGTTTTCTTTGTTATGTTTAATAAAATTCTATGTCCAAAATGTAATTTTTTATTATTTTATATAAAAGAATATATTAGAATTAATTAATATTTTATAATTAGAATTTTCCATCAACATCAATAACATCAACAATAATGATAATAATAGTTGCAGCAATAACAACGATAGTAGTTAACAACATCATTAATAGTAGAATTCGCAACAATAACTATAGCAACACTAGCAACAACATTAACCGTAGCCATAACAGTAGCATTAATTGTAGCAGAGTAGCACAGTAGTAATATCAATAACAGAAGCAACAACAATAAAAACAACAAAGCAACAACAATAGTAGAAGGAAAATGAAAGAGTAATTTGCGTGAGTTTTGGAAGGAAAATGAAAGAGTAATTTGTTGCGAAGAAATTCTAAAGATTACTTTAGTTATAAAAAAATTAAAGTTTTGGTTATATGAGATTCATTTACAAATTTTATCTAATTTATTTAAATTTGAGATAATTATATTTAATTTTAGGAATGTAATTCGAATTTCAAATTTTTTTCATTGGAAATACAAATAATATGAAATTGAAATTGAATTCAATGGAATTCATTTATTCCATAGGTCCCGGTATCATTTGGGTTAAAAAGTAAAAAAAAAAAAATATAATATATACTTTAACTAAATAAATTTATATATAAATATAAATAATGAATTATTTATTTTAAAGAATATTTTAAATTAAACAAATTAAATTAAATAAATATGAGATAAATAATTTAAATTATTTCATTTTGAATAATTTGAATATATTATAAAATAAATGTAAATTAAAGTAAAATGAATGGAAAAATAACCTTTATACATTTTAAAAGTTTAAAATGAGGGTAAAATCGGTCATTGCATGCCAATTTAAGAGTTTTTTTTGGATTAAAGTTTAAGAGTTTTTTTGGATTAAAGTTGAAAATGGGATGAAATTATATAAAGATGTAAAATTAGGGATGATTTTAATATTTTACTCTTTTTCAATTAGATCCCTATTTAAAAAAAAAAAATTCTTGAAATTGTATCAAAATTTGTGAATTTTGTTATTTTTGTTAGAAAGTCAATTGTGTAAATTTTGAATGTGTTTTGTTTTTCGATTCCGTTAACTAAAAAAGTCAGTTTGGTTTTCGGTTATCACTTCTGAAATTTTTTGTTATTTCGGTTAACCGAAAAACCAAAATTTCAATGACTAAAATGGCGTCGTATTTGCTGATTAAATGTTTGTTATTTTCCTTTAATTGGTAATTTTTGTAATCTAGGGTTTTTTGTTTCACAAATTTGGGAAATTCTGTTTAAGGTTCAGTAACTGAGAGTTGGGGGAAGAATTTGGAATCGTTATTCTTGTTTCAAAATCAATTTGAAACTAGAAACATTCCTCAAATTAGTTTTGTTTTATTATTTCTGAAATCTTTTTGTTGAAGAATTATGTAAAGAACACTATTCTGAGCTTGAATCAAAGATTTCTGAGGTACCTATTCTGATATCCATCTGTTTTTAATCTTTCCTTTTTGTTTGTTTTTTTTTTCTGATGAATGGTTATGTGTGGGAACCAGATTTTTGATACTTATTGTTTCTAATGATTTCTGATGCTTACTGTTTCTGTTTGTTTCTATTTGTCAATTTCTTTGATGTAATTAAGTTTATCTTCCTTAATGTTTCTGGTTAAAATGTAATGCTTTTCATGAGTGGAACTATAGTTTGGTTTATTTATTATTCATGTTAAGTTAGTTTAGAATCTTGATTTCTGGATGAAGATGACTCAGGTTAAATTTTGACTTCTGCTTCTCCAAGCTACTGCCTTAGCATTATTTCCCTTTTTCCATCAATAGTCTTAGCCTGCTTCTGTGTTCCATTGTTGGATTCCTATTTAATGGCTGTTATGGTAAGTTTCTGTCAAGAATAAGTTGATTTTCGGATTAGTATGTGTATGTGGCTATTACTGTCACAGGCTCTAGCTTGGAATTTAGTTGTCATTGTAGGTTGTACTATGCTGTTTAGGGTCCAAAATTTCCAGATTCTATTGATTATCAAACTTATGATTATCTGTTTTTGTGGCCTGTTGGTATGATTTGTTTTTTACCATGTCTTAGGTGTGATAATCCAATCCTGTTCACATACAGTTTTTGTATTGATTAGATTTTTGTTGTAAAGAGGTTGCTTTATGTTTCAACATGGTTTTCTAAACTTGTTTTGACGCAATTGTTACTTATTCTGCATCCTTTTGTTTATCTTCTCATTCCTTGTTTACTTAAACAAGTATCGAAAGATAGAAAAAGCACATAGAATGTGTAATGTTGCAGAAAATGCAAAGAAATCTGGTATTGAGATCATATTTTGGTAGTGGATGGATCATCAAGTTATTTGAAGAATTAATGATCTAATAGCTGATTCATATTAGTGTTTGATTAAAATTTAAAAAAAAAAAAGTTATATTACTAATAAATATAAATTTAATTATTTTTTATAGCTAACTCATATTATTAAATATCTTTATAATTATAATTCAGGCTCCGACATGCTGATTGCCAAGGAAAACCTGGAAGAACAACATCAGACAAGAAAGAAAATTAAAATTAATTGTAGAAGTAGTGAAGACCAAAAGAACGAGCGAATGGAGCAATTAATTGCAAGTGTTCTTCGTCTTCTCCAACAAACGTCAACCCGAATTTCTAAAACAACTAATAGCAAATAAGTTACAAGTTCAAACTGAAATGTGAAAACGGAAAACCATTTTACATTATAAATGCTCACCAAAAAAATAAAATCTGGTTTAATACATTAGTATGCTTCTTCATCTCTTATTTAAAAAAAATTTATGTAATTTTTCCTTTATTTTCACTTAATTTATATTTTTATTATTATAGTTTTTTAAATAGACATTTTTTCCCTTTATTTTATTTCCGTCAAATAAATTGTTCTTTATTCAATTTAACGCTAATATTTTTTAAAATGACATAGTTACCCTTTATAATTTTAGGGCCAATAGCAATTTAATTTAATGTGTACCATTGAGTACTAAACAACAATTTTACCTTATTTAAGCTCTAGCCAACAATTAATTTGATAATTTACCGTGGTAACTTTTGCCAAGCGTTAAACGGAGTAAATAAGATTTATAGAGAACTATATCATCTTTAAAAGTCTAAATATGTTGGTTATTTTGGATGGATAATGCACAATTTGGCTAAAAAATTTCAAAAATCGATTTTTTATCTTTAAACATTGATTGGTTACCGAAATTTGCTGTGAAATTCACCAATTTTTACATGAAAATGTCAGTTTTGTGGAGAAAAAGTCACTGGTGTTTTTAAATGAGCCGAAAAATCACAGGATTCGGCTGAAACCCGACCCAAGTTTTTGTTTCGACTCGACGAGATCTCTGCTTTTAGGCCACCATTCTTGGTTTTTTTTCTTTTTGTGATCAGGAAGCTCATTGGCTGATGGGCATGTTAGCATTGGTGAATATGGATGCTGATGGTCGGGCTAGAAATGAGCGTTTAGTTAACATGTTCCTTTCATCAATTAAAATTATATTTTAGTACGTATATTATTAAAGATTATTAATATAACTGTACCCTTTCTAGGAAAATTGGTGTTATTTTAACAAGAGGACAAAAAAGTTGAATGAAAACAAAAGAACGTCCAATGAAAATAGGGTTCCCTTAAAAATCACCTCCAGGATTTAAACATACCTATGCAGCCGAGTCCAGAAATCAAAAATAAAAAAGGATTCTCAAACATGCCTTTCGAAAATTGCAAAATAGTATAAGATCTAAAATAGTTAGACAATAAAGAATATGCAATTCATCTTTTTTTTTTTTTTAAGATAAATCGATTTTTGTTGACATTATTTTAAATTTAAAAACATAATTATTTAAAGGATTTCGTCCTTTAGATCTCACATAATGTTATAATAAAAACTTCAATATAAAAATGAATACAATTAATCAAAATTAAATTTTATTTCTTCAACTAATGAAATGGAATATTTAAAAATATTTTAAACCAATCAATTGACTCAGGCCTTATGTTGCCAAAACTACTATGATGCCCATATATTATATAAAATTTTGAGTTAAAGTCACTCGTCCTACTAATTACATTATTAAGTCTCTATATTAACGACTAATTATATACGAGCGCCATTTTTGACAGGTTTAACAGAACGTGTTTATCAGACAAACGGCTGTTTTTTTTTTCTCAGAAACCCTAAATATATGGGCCCAAAAATTATAAAGCCCTTGTACTGTAACATCCTGATACACCGGATTAGTATAATCATGCATCATTCAGTAGTTGGCTTGGAACCGGAAATCGATTCAAGTCTCATTCGGGGCAACCGGGTAATGAGAGATGATAAATTAGTAATTAAGTGATTAAATAAATATATGTTATTTAGCTAAAAAAATAATAAATAAATAATAAAGATTCATTAAGTAAATTATTATAGAACATTTATAAAGTGAATAATGAGTTAAAACAGAAACAAGAAATAATATATGGACCAAAAGGGTATTTCTTGAGTACACTAGATGGAAGATTCTAGTTCAAGGATCAAAGGGTAAATTTACCTTTTTTTTTTCTTATAATGGCTGAATATTATCCCAAGAGAAGAAAAAAAATCATTCTTCTTCATCTCTTTATCTCTCTCACGTTCTCTCTTTCTATTTCTTCCACCAAAAACTTTCTTCGTCTCTTTCACTCACACAAAGCTTTTAAAGGCTAAGTAAAACATTAATCAAATTTCAATTTAAAGAAAATCAAGAGAGAAAGTAAGAAATCAAAAGTATGTAATATTTAGGGTTCTTCGTAGAATTAGGGGTTTTGACTTATAAGAGTTTTAAAGTTAAATATGGGTTCATATATGGCTAAAAATGAATGTATTGGTGAGTTGAATGAATGGGTAAAGGGGTTTACCATAAACCATCTAAAATAGCATTTGAGTTTCTTTTAATTTGTTTGGTGTTGTTGGAATTTGCTAGGGGAAGCTAGCAAGCCCTCCTCCTCCAAAGGGAAGGAGAAAGTTGTTTAGGAGCTTGAAGAGCTCTACTCTTAAAGGTTATGCCATACATTTCTCTTCTTTTGATTTGCTTATATTGATGATTAAATGATGATTTATTGATGATGTGCGATGAATTGAATAATAAGTGAATTAAGTCATGTTGTTTAGTTGAAAGATGGAGGCCACTGAATTTTCTAAAACGGGTTAACCTATTTTCTCTATGAAAATGGTAAAATTAGGAAAAGTGATAAACTACATTGTGTTAGGTCTCTGAGTTAGCTTTGCAGTGGTTTTTAAATCACATAAATTGGACTTATTTTTGGGAAGTTATGGCAAAAATAGTAAATGTTATGTGGACTGAAACTCAGCAGATAGTAGGTCTATATAAAAACAAAAATTGGTATTGACCCGTATTTTGAAAAATTCTGAAATTAATTCATGATATAACCTTATGTGTTAGTGTTAATTAGAATCAAGAATCGCTTTAATCCAAGTTATAAATATTAAGTTACGCTCGAATTAGTGACAAATATGCAAGCTGAAATTTGATGTTATGTGAGGCAAAGTAATAGTATATATATGTTTGAATGGGGTACAAACGTAAATGAGGATTCATACACATATTTAGGAACATGATATAGTAAAATGATTGTACACATGTCTTTTCTTGGATGTTATTTATGCAATTGGCATGATGAGATATGTGATATAAGTATTTGAATATCTTGTATGATGCATTTATAATAAACATACATTTGATTCTCATAAAGTAGATGAATATAATAAAGCTATATGTTGAGTTGCATATCACATAAAGTATTAAGCTCTATATGGTAGTAGAGGCCTATCTATAAGGCTATGTCGCGACATAGGTTTTTAGCAGTACTGTCACATACAGTTCACTTTCCGACTTCAGCCATAAGATATGATTGGGATCCCCACATACAGTTCATACAGTATGGTCTCTGGACCACATACAGTTCCCTTATTTATGGGACTCCATCTGTAGACCTAACAAATTAATTAAACATAAAGATATAATTATTTATGCATGCAGTATGAGCAAGAAACATTATGATAGTTATTATATGATGTTTATTTATATATGTAATGCTTGGTTCATACATTGGAGGTGTGCTGTGTTACAATACGACTTGGGTAAGTAATGTACAGTGACATCATGATGTGTGTATGTGTGTTATGAATTATGTTTACTTCGGCTATGGCATCCACTGAGCATTTTAATGCTCAACGAGCTAATGTTTTAACTCGTAGGTATTGATAGTAGAAGTTAGTGGTTCTCTCTTCACGGCTGCAGAGTTCTCCCTTAACATCTCAAGAAGGGTGATTATTTTGTATTTTAATCTTTTGATTATGGCATGTACTGGGGTATTATGCAGTTATCCTTTTTGTATTAAGTGGGTAGTTTATTAGGTCCATTCATCATGGTTTGTAAGCATTTATTTAGCATACCATACAATTATTTTGCTATAACTATATAGCTAGTAATGAACAGAATAATGAAGAAATAAAATGATGAAATCAAACAATCATGTGGATTTTGAGGAAACCATTAAGCAGTAAATGTTAGTTAAAAGGAATTGCATTAATAAGCCAAAAAAAATTAATTATGGTCATTCAGGGTATGCATGAGTTAAGAAAATGTTAATTATGGATCCAGCATACAGAATGTGACGAAACGAACCGGTCGGCCTACAACCGGCTAGGGACGTCAAATGTACAATATCATTTTTTACATTATACCATTCGATGTACTAATAGCATTAATAAGCCCTTACATTAAAAAAAAATTCACGAGTAACTTATTAGACAGAACTAATAAAATGAGTGAAACACACAAATGGCTAAGCGGTGATTGAATAAGCTGCGACCATCTTTTTATTTCACTTTAATCAGATTTCTTGCCACTACCATTAAAACTAATTGAAATTAGCTATTTCCTGCAAACTCGACAATCACTCTTTGGAATTGCACCCATTTTTACGTCTAGTTTGCCTCAAAAGAAGAATCAAAATCCAAAACAGATATTGTCAAAGAAATGAAGTGTGTGAATCAATTCGGAGAAATTGGTGTATTTAGGTCTTATGGTTTCCGAGTTATGAAATCGGGGCTATGCGATTTGGTATTTGTGTCTTAGGATTTCAAAGAAATTATGATATTTGGTTGGGTGACCAAAAGTGGTAGATAGAGTCACAACAGTGAATGTTAGCGAGAGCAGATCGTAAGAAAACCACCACATGTGATACCTGTTCATTTCGATAGTTCAACCTAACACTCTTCCACCAAAGCTTTCACTCTATCTTGTCTCAAATAAATCAATTTTGTTTCCATTTCCGAAGTCAAAACCTGAAATTAATTCAACCAAACACTGATGCACCACCTTCGATCTTCTGAAATCGCAAAAAGAAAGGACAAAGGAAGCCAATTCTGAAAGTTGACCAAGCAAAGATTGAAATGAAGAAGGGCTTGATTTTGATAGATGAATGAAGAAGGAAAGGTTGGGATTTGATCAGAAGGTTGAGTCGACGAAGAAAAAAGATAGAAAGACGAGAAATTAGAATTCAAAATGACATTGCTTAAGTTTTAATAGAAGCTAATGCACCTATCTTTTAAGTGTTGTTTACACTCCGTTAAAAATGTTACGAAAGGGCTCCGTGTGATACACGTCCATAATATTAGGGCATATAAATGTTAATAGTATGTTGACGATAATGAAAAAAATGATATAGTACAGGGGCCTCATAATGTTATTGACCTTCAAAATGGCGTTGCTTAAGTTTTAATAGAAACTAACACGCCTATCTTTTAAGTGTAGTTCACGTTTTGTTAAAAATATTATGAAATGACATTGTGTCATACATGTCCATAATATGAGAGCTTATAAACGTTAATAGTACGTCAAGGAGCCTAATGCAAAAAAATAATATAACACAGTACCTCATAATGTTATTGGCTAGCCTTATGTATGAATTTGAAATATTGGCAAGGCATAACCTTAAGTATAAAACATATAATAATAATTTAAAAATTATAAAATATATAAAGAAAATAATAAAGAACCTAAGAAAAATGTAACAATCATAATTTATAATTATGCTTTAATACGACTTACATGGAAATCGAAATCCGGAAAGCTAGCTTTTAGTAGCAAGGTCTACAACTACCATTAGGAATGTGCAAAATAAAATCATCTACCATTAGGAATGTGCAAAATAAAATCGAAACTGATAAACCAAAACAATTGTTTGAATTAATAGATTAACCAATTCAATGACTCGGTTCATGGTTTGTAATATTTGTGAACCGAAGAGTTTTCGTGGTTAAATCAATGTCATGCCTAGTCCTACATTATCATTGATGAATTTTATGTATTTTCTTGTTTGTGCATGTGTATTTTACTCTTTGCATAAATATGCGAAGAATAAAGTACATATATGCTATTGTTTTACTATTTTGTTGTTTTGTGTATAAGATATAGATAAAAAATAGATTTTGTTGCTAGTTATATACCCTACATCCAATTTATTTTTTCTATAAAATCAATATTTATTCATGTATTTTAGTTAAAATAACAAGACATTTATTTATTGTGACAACCCCAATCCTATAAGCGTCATTTATTAAATAAGTCACTTTTTTTTATATACATCCATATTAATATATAGCTCACAATATTTACTATAATTTACATTAGTTGTCACATGCTTTATTTATAATATATAACACATATATTTATTAATAAATTAATTCACAGTGTTATAATTATACAATATTCAACATAAATCTATTAAACACAACTATACATGTGGATGCAACAATGAGGAAGAGAGGTCCTATGCTTCAGCTAACCGATCTGTGTAAATCGAGCGTGAAGTGTTACACTTCACGCTATGAACTAACTTTGTCAGTTGCAGTCAAGAACCTAAAATATAAATTGCAATTTTGATGAGTCGCATACTCAGAAAATATAAAGTACTATAAATTAAATCTGTAATATCAACAATTTCATAACAATAACCAATAAGATAAATATGCACGTGTTTATGACATGTGATTTCATTTAATTTGTATGTGAACCATTAAACCAGGTACTGCCCTGAGAATTTCATATATCATATATCATATGTTTAGTCAGTGTCAAGTTCCTGTATGGCCTGAATGTCCATTTGTAAAATCATATAATGACTCATGGGTCCCGCCTTTGAAATTTTGCAAATATAAGTCAAGATGACCACAATTCCTTTATTAAGTCCTATATGAATGCTTTTGTATGACATCTATGTAATCATATGTATTATCAACTCAATTTCAATATAATTAATTGATCGGACTTTAATACCGATCCAACAGGCAATCAACAAATAATCAACATCAATATAATCAATTGATCGGGTTTCAGTATTAATCCAACAGACAATCAACAAATAATCAATTTCTACATAATTAATTGATTAGACTTTAGTACCAATCCATCAAATAATCAATATCACAATCACAATAATAAATCATTTCAATTATCATTTCTAAAGTTTATATTTACCTCAAACTCAGGACTGAAATTAGACCTCAGATTGCTTACCTCGCTCCCCTCCTATATTCGATGGTACTATATAATTCAATATTGAATCTTTAATTTTCTTCATTTATATTTCATATGAAATGAAATGTGTTGACGCTTAATTTTTGCCCCAAAAAAGTACCGATGATGATAAACGCCCAAGCTCGAAAATCTCCAGAATTCCGAAGCAGCTCAGCGCTCCTCTGTTTTAAAATATTTTTGATGTTGTCGGTTCCAAAAATTTTTCTCCTCATTTCAATATAATTGGGTATTTTAATTTCCAATTTCTGAGTTTCTAAAGAAGAAGAAAAAGAAAAATCTTAATTTCGATCGTAATTTTAGTTTCATTATTGTTTCGTTAAATTCCAATTTTTGTTTGGGTTTATCTTTATCT
>CANUEY010475468.1:0-11171 GCA_948099555.1 Croton setiger | reverse complement strand
TAAAATTGTCCAGCCAACTGAGCCATAATTGGCAGAAACGAGCTACACAAATCAGTTCACACAAAACTGTCCAGCCAATTGCAGAGAGAATAAGAATCACACGAAGTTTGTTAACGCGGCAACAGTAAATACAAACACGAGATTAAGTGCAGTCCGTTGCAAGAATCAAACAAACAAGCATAAACATTGTAAACAGGATCTGCATTCTGGGATTTAATCAAAGCAGCAAAAGCTAACCAGCATAATTTCGTTCTAATGAAATATAATTGTAAAGGTTAACGCGAACAGAATAAGAAAATGTACCTTAAGAAATTTAATTGCTCCAACGATCGTATTTCCAATCTTGCCTTTAAAATTTGTTTACAGACAAAATCTTTTCTTGAATGACAGTTTCTGAATCTTCCCCTAATATTACAAAAATCCTAATTTACGAAATTAGGGAAACCTAATTTTTGATTCCTCCCCTTCCCCAAACAGAAATTAAAGAACCAAATTGAAATTCCTAACTCACAGATTTTCTCTCTTCTCTCGAATTTTCGAATCGTTCTCTCGTTCCCCTTTTCTGTCTTTTTTTTTTATTCCCCTCAAAAAAAAACCCCCTTCTGGAGGGTTTCTGCTGCTTTTGTTAGCAGATCCCCTCCACTTCCTTCGGCCACAACTGCTTCAATCCACTGCGGAGCCGTCTTCGGCTTAATCTTCCACGATCTTCCTCCATCTTCGCGTTCTGTTTCAATTGAACGAAATCCCTAATTTCCTGGGATTTCGTTCTCTCCTTTCTCTTCTTCGTTTCTTTCGTTTCAATTCAACGAAATCCCTAATTTCTTGGGATTTCGTTTCTGTTCTCGTCTCCGTTTCCTCGTCTTCGTCTCCGACCCTTTCGCGTTTCTGCTTCCGCCTTCGAGCTTCATTTCTGCGTCTTTCTTATTTTATTTTTTTTTTGTTTTAATGCAGTCCAAAACGGCGTCGTTCTTGCATTGTGGTTTAATGAAGCGGCTGGACACAGGGGATATGGAATTGAACCGAACCAATTTTGGTTCGATTCACCTTTTATTTCATTTTCCCCCTTCTTTTCCTTTAATTCTTTTTTCCTACCCCTGTTCTTTCTTACTTCCTTCAATTTTGCCCTTCCTTCCCTCAAATCTTACTATCCACTTTCAATTTTCTTCAATTTCATCCTTCCTCTTTTATTTTTTCCTAATTTTCATATTTTCTTCAATTTTCTCCCAAATTTCACCCTTTTCTCTTCTCTTTTACACATTTTTCTTTTTCCTTTCTTTTTTTCTTTTAATATTTTTTCCTTCTCTCTTTTTTCTCAATTTTTTTTTTTTACAAAATAAGGAGAAAATAAAAATAAAATAAATGTATTTTCTTTTTTCTTTAAACACTTCTCTTTTAAATTTTGGGGGTCAAAATCGAGCGTCAACACCTGTACAGTTTCTGTTTTCTCTCTCTGAGTGCTTTCCTGTTGATACTTTGTATCGTCTTCTTCTCTTGATTTTCTTGTGCATTCTGTGATTGTTAATGCCTGTTGTGGTAAAGAGTTGATGTATATGAGTCTTGTTCTCTAAAGACTCTGAGAGAGTGCTTAGTCTGAGAGTTTTTTCTTCTTTGGTTGTAATCTGTACCTGGCTTCTTGTGTTTTTAATAAAGGATTCAACTGAGGGTAATTCCTCCTTGGACGTAACCTTACTCTGTGTAAGGTGAACAAAGTAAAAACTGGTATTCTTGATTTCTTTTCTTTTTCGCTTCTGCCTGGGTGTGCATGCAATCGATCCATAACACTTTCACAATAAATCACTCTTCTTTTTTCCTTCAAAAAGTAATAAATTATTATTGTTGCAATTGATGTTGCTGCTGCTACCAATTGCTATTATTATTGTTACTGGGCTACTGCTTTTGCTGCTGCTGTTACTATTGTGGATACTATGTTGTTTTTACTATTTGCGGCTGCTACGTTATTTTTACTGTTAATGGACTACTGCTTCTGCTGCTACTATTTTCACTACTATTGATGCTGTTATTGCTACTGCTACCATTGTTGTGGCGGCTATTGTTGTTGCAGCTACTACCGTTGTTGTTACTATTGTTGCAACGACTGCTATTGTTGTTGTTGCAACTTTTTTTGCTGCAACTGTTGCTACTATTGCTGCTGCTACGACTACTCCTACTATTGATGTTGTTGTGCCAACTACTACTACTGTTGTTGCTACGACTACTAATACTAATACTACTGCTACTGCAACTGCTATTGCAACTATTATTGTTGTTGCTTATATTGCTACTATTACTACTGCAACAATTATTTTTAGTGCAACTATTGTTGCTGTTATAATGATCATTGGTGTTGCTGCTACTACAACTATTGCTACTGCAACTACTAATACTATTATTGCGATGACTGTTATTGCTGCTGCTGCAACTACTACTACTATTGTTGCTGTGGTTGCTACTATTGTTGTTGCAACTACGATTGCCATTGCTGCTGTTGCTGCAGCTACTGTTACTATTGTTGTTGTTATTGCTGCTGCTATTGGTAATGGCAACCATTTGCTCATATTGATATTCATTATGCAAAATTCTAATTATAAAAGATTATTTAATTATTTTCAAAAAGAAATATTTAATAGTAATATAGTTGAATTTATAGATAAAATATTAAACCATTTTAAATTTTATAATTATCCCAAACATAAAATTATAAAATTTAATTGAATTCCACAATTAAAATTAGTCATTTCAATAACATACAATTCATAATAAATTCTGAGTTCATGTTTTATTCAATCCAACTTGCTATGAATTTTTTTTTTAAAAAAAAAAAGACAATCTTTAGTTGAAGTTAGGTTACTTTTTGAAATGTGAATTTTTTTCGTAACAATGTCTGCAAGAAAATAATTTTAAGTTAGTTATTATAAATTCTTGAAAGATTGAATTGTTTAAGAGACATAATAATACTAAAATGGGTTCACATTTAAAGTTAATGAAGTGTACTTTCTTAATTTGGAGACAGCAAGTTATTTTTCATGGAGAAAAAAAAGTTGAATTTCTTGCTTTTCAAAATCTTTTGGAAAAAATCCCTCAACTTTTTAAAAATTTGATATTATTGGAAAATGTATAAAATTACTGGTCAGCTATTCGAAATTTGGTTTAATTGAAACTCGTTTAAAGATTAAAAGAGCCAAGCTAAATTGGTTGACTCGAAGACAAATTTGTGTTAATGATTGTCCAACAAACTTGTATTAATAATGGTTGTCGATGAAAATATTTTGGGGGAGTATTAAAGGGGAAAGAAGTAAATAACAATTTTCTTACAACAGAGTCAAGTAATAGCAATTTTTTTTTTTTTTAATTAAGTAGAGATAATTAAGTATACACTAATTTTTGAGTTTTCTGATAATAAAACCATGGGCCTTTTTTGAAACCCTCAAACCCTCGATCATTTCTATTCAGCTTCCATCAACATTTCGATCTCATCTGTGACGGCATCTGAACGTTCGTCACCGGCAAGACGACATGATCCGCGTTACATCTTCCCTGAACTTGCTCCACCTATTTCCTTCTGACCGAACTGTAGATTCTCAATGAAGATGGTTCTAATTATTGGATTTTGAGGGTTTGAGATTTTATGTTGTTGAAGAGGATCCCTTGATGATTTTTTCCGCTGCCGTGCTTCAACGAATAAGGCACGAAGATCAGTTTGAGTCCGTTGATGAAATCTATGGCAAAAGCTCCTTTCTCATGAATTAGTTTTCCATTCTCATATGGCACCAAGAGTATACTTATATATACTTATTAATTTATACAAATATAAATGTTTAGAAACTCATTGTTTGTTTGTATAATTATTTATATAATGATTGTTTTGGTTTACGTTTCTTTACGTATTGATTTATATATTAATTATTTTTTAGTTAATTTATTCGTGCTCTATGAATTTTAACTATTATAATGATGTGATTTTAAACTTTATTTCGTAACAATATCGTTTTTAAACTTTAGCTATTATAATATTGTTTTCTTTATGGCAGACCAAAGATCAATGTCTAATTAACAAATTTTGGAAAAATTCTTTTAGATCAAGATTTTAAGAAATATGCTATCAAGTCTTATCTCCCGTGTAAGTCGAAAAAACTTTCGAAAAATAATTTAGATCCAACAAACTAATTTAAAATAATATGAATGGTTTATGCAACAATTTTGAGTTTAGAAAAATCTCGAAAATGACTGTAAAAAGGACTCCGACATGACCCGAATTTATTGAAAATTATTTTTCTTTCAAAAATGACCCGAAAATTAAAAAGTTTCATAAAATGCAAAAATTAGACTAATAGTCCAATAGTTTTGGTTTTTACATTCTATGAAACCTTTTAACCTTTGGGTCATGTTGGAAGAAAAATAATTTTTCAATAAAATTGGGTTCCTAGGGTTCTTTTCGCAGTCATGGAGCTTTTCGAACTGCAGTTATTTTTATGAATCTTTTCGAACTCCGTTGAAAGCAGAAATTGTTGCATAAATCATTTTATATTATTTCAAATCATTTTGTTGGATCAGAAATTATTTTTGAAAGGTTTTTTCAACGTGCACGAAAGACAGAAACTTATAGCATATTTCTTAAAATCTTGAAGACTTAATAGAATTTTTTTTCAAAATTTTTTAATTATACGTTGAATTTTGACCAAATCATTATAATAGTTAAAATTCAAAAATGATGACTGTTATGATATATAAATTTAAGCGCCATATATAGCTAAAATTTATAGAGCAGAGTAAAATTATTTCTTTACATACTAATTTATACAGTAATGCTCCCATTAACAATTAAGAAAAATTAAGATTTTGAAAAATAAAAGAAATAAAAAAGATATGAAATGGTTAACTGGGTTGAAAAGAGTAGCCGCTCACTTTTTTTAAAAAAGATAAAATAAAAAGAAAAAAATAAAAAATGGGTGTAGGAGTGGGTGAAGTGGGGCAGAAGAAATGGACAGAAAGTGTCCTGTGTGGGTTACATACAGCGCGCGTGGGTGCTTAAAAATAAGGGCAGTTTTTGATTTTTTTTTTAAATTTTTAGTGGTCCCTATTTGCCTAATTTTAGAAAAATAATGTCATTTACTTAATTTTAATTTGTAAAATCTAACATTTGCTTAATTCTTCTAATTAAATAAATGTAAAAAATATTAAAAAATTTCTCATATACCCTTATATAATATATACACGATTTTATATATTGTTTATATATTTATATAAACATTTTTATATACATAGATACAGAATTATATTTATATGTGTAAAAAAAAATTATTGAGAAGATTTTAGAGAAATAAATAATTCCAGACCTTTCCTTGTGTAGCTTAGGTGGAAGGTGAAGAAGCCCCTTCCGAGGGTTCGAGCCATCACTGAAATAGTATTATGAAAGAACACGAATTCTAAACTTACGTCAGTACCTACGAGCCAAGAGACAGTCTCAAGTGGACAGTTTCTATGGCGCGTGGGCATCCCAAAATGTAACGGAAGCGTGCAAAGGTTTCCTCGCACTAGGTCATTCGAGGTTTTCCTATGGCATGCATGGGTTACTTCAGGACCGTAGCGCTTGGTACTCGAAATTGTTTGGATATATATACAGATATAAACATCATATATAGATATAATGCGTATAAATTGGAGAAAGATTAAATTATTTGCTACTGCCTTTGAAGAATAAACCTGCCACTCTAGAGAGGACCACTTTTGTTCTTAGCTGATGATTTTGTTGCATAAGTTAAAGAGTATGGACAAGTCCATGCGTAAATAGCGGAACAAATTTTGATGAATGAACTTAGGTTCCAAGTAGATGAGTAATCAGAATTAGTACTCTCTTTGTTGCAAGAATTCAACAAGTGGTCCTGGTTGATGGAGTATGACACATTAGATGGACTGCCATCCATGAGAGATATCTGGCACAAACTTGATTTCATTCCTGGTACTAGTCTTTCAAATCTACCACACTACAAGATGAAGACAAAATATATTTATATTTTGAAGGGAAAAGTAAAGAAGTTACTGAGAAAGGGCTATCACAAGAGTATGAGTTCATGTGTAATACCAACTTTGTTCAATCCAAACGAGGATTATAGCTAAAAGATATACGTTGTGGATTACTATGGGAGCAAAGGTTACATGGCATCAAATGATTCAAAACTGGATATGAAGAATGCCTATTACCAAATTTGGATTGGGCCATATGATAAGTGAAAGACAACTTATAAGACAAAAGAATTGAATGAGTGGCTGACCATGCCATTCAAATTATCAAATGCTTTTAGAACTTTGATAAGTCAACTTTCATAAGACTTGTGAATTGAGGTACTTAAACTATTTATTGGTAAATTTATACTATAGTAGTCAATTTTAATGATATTTTGATATATAGTGTTGTGGTGGTGAGTAGAATCATTTGTTGCTCTTAAGATCTATGCTAACAGCTTTGGCTTTGAGGGAGAATTTTTTTTCTTTTTTTTTTCATGTCAATAGTAAGATGTGCAGTTTTCTCATAAACAAGTTCTTCTTGGAGTATGTGATTTTGCTTATGTTACTCATGTTATGACATAAATATCAAAGGCATGTCTGGAAAATTATTTCTGAATTGTCCGATTTAACTCAATGCGTATATCGAATGTAATTGTTTGATAATTTTATTTAGTTTGATTCACTTTTTTTTTTTTTATGATTTTTGTTTCCAAATCTGACTCGTCCACACACTTTGTTCAGAAGATCAAATTTTATAACATTAAGAATACTTGTCATTGTACAAACTCCATGGACACACACGAAATACATTTTCTTTTTTGAAAGATAAGCTTGAATCAAATAAAAGAAATGATAAAGAAAAATAAAGGTTGGGAGATGCACATTTCCGGTTAAAATGATAAATACAAATTTCAAGCGCGTGATGGCCACTTCTTTTGGATTTGGAATTGGTAGCTCACATCCAAATGGCATTTTCCATCATCGTCCACTATCTGCAAACACAATTAATACTCAATTTTAATTAACCATTTTTAGTTTTGTTATGTTATGCTGTTGATACTGTTTGGTGTTATGCCTACTTTGCTCAAATTCTCAAAACAAACATAATAACTTAAGAAATAAGCATATAATTAATGAGTGGTTTTGATAGTAACAACTACATTAGTGACATGTAACTTTACTTGAACTCGAATTTATTGATATAAAAAATATTGCTGATTGATTAATTTGGTTAGTTTGCTATTATTGATATGAGTTTCTTAAAACTATAATTTCAGGTACATTTGACCTTTTCTTAAAGGGAAAAAACACACACATATGATAAGATACATACATTCTATTCTTCTCTGTTTGCTTTCCCATATATATTCTCCTAACTACTTCTATATGCTATTTGGTTTGTGTTTCCTACAATCATAATTGAGATCCTTATTGCGTGAAATTGTTGAATTTTATGCAATTTATTTATAAAATTTTTTTAAAAATATAAATTTTGGAAGGCATTTATAAATGAATTTTGCAAACTTATACATACTCCACTTTTTTCATATATACCAATAAATTATCATTTAGATTAAAAAAAGTTAGAAAACGAAGAGAAGTACCTTAGTTCGAGCAGAGTAAGAGCCTCTAACAAAAATGCCAGAAGGGGTAGTTTCCTCTTCAAATTCATAAGTATAAGGCTCTTGCTTGGGACTGAAAGTTCCCAACATCACTTTTGTATAATCCACTGGCATTATTAATTTGTTAGTGGTAATTAATTAGGTTTAAAATGAAAAAGTAAAATAAATAATTAATTACCTCTGACACCAGTCTTCCAAACAGTGTTAGAATAGTAGAGGCCAGAGACAATGTTGTTGGAAACCATGAAAGAGAGCTTGAGACGGTATTTGGTTCCTTCCTTGAGACCCAAAACACATTTCTTCCCATTTTGATTTTCCATTGTTATTGGCAATATTAAATCTTCACTTCCTGGGCTTTCCATTCTCATACTTAATATCTTTACTACTGCCTCTTTACTCTCTATTACACGTTCCACAACACAAATGCCCAGTTTTAGGTAGATTAAATTATGTTATGGAGTGTTTTTTAATTTTATTTTCTTCCAGTCCATAAGAAGCTATAGATGATTAATGAATATGAAATTTTGATATTTGGTTTAAAAAAAAAAAACACAATAAATTAATATAGTTTCCTGTTAGAGAGAAAATCGTCGATAAAATATAATAATTTTAAAAAAAAAAAAAAAAAACCTCCAACGGTAGATATGTCCACACGTCCAAGAAGGTGCTCCTTCCATCTTCTTAAGCTTTCATCATCCTACATTTCAAAGAAAAAGTCAAAATAATAATATATTTTAGTAATTTAAAATTTGCATAAATTTGTGATTTGTATTTTGTTTAAGCTTATAGAGAAGAAGAGAAAATAAAGAGAGAGAGTCATGCCTTGTCTTTTTCAAGCTGCTCCTTGAGGGAAAGTTGGGGGCCAAGATCCAATGCCAATGGTGGTTCTTCTTCTTCTTTCTCATTGTCATTCAGCTCTTCGATTTGTTTGGATGATGAGAAAGTGCTCCTAACAGCAGCTGACATTTTCCTTTACTTTCTGGGTGAACAAATCTTTAGTGAAGAGCTTTATACATAATATAATAAAACAGTTGGGAATATTAATTAGGAGAGGTTGAGATGGGAAATCAATTAATTAATAATTGTTGAATCAAATGATTACAGTAACAAATGGTTGCAATAGAAATGATGAATGTTGGATTCATAATCATAAAAAGAAACCAACTTTCTCTTCTTCTCCAATTATTATCTTCTACTTTTTTCGTACAGTACACAACTTTCATCATAATCATCTTCTTCACTTTATTTTTTCTAATTTTAAATATAAATTTTACGCTCAACTGCAATCATTTATGTGGTGGTTACGCATAAATTGCAAGACCTCATTAAAAAATTTCAAAATTAAGAAACCTCTTCTTCTAACTAAAACTTCTTGAAGAGCTGCCATCTGCTATACATTATATTGTTATAAGTAATTTAACATTTTATCAGTTTTTTACATATCCATCTAAAAATTTGAATTCTTTTATTCAAATTAAATTAAAATATACTTTTATGAATAGTTTAAATATTTTAATTAATATAAAAATTTGAGGAGTTATTTTTTAACAAAATGAGTTCTAAGTTAATATAACATTTTCACCGTCCAATTCTCAAGTCCTTCCATACATATTCTGTCAAAATCTATAAAAAGTCAAAACCACCCTTCATCTTTTCTTTTAATCATATTCAATTTATTTTGTAAAAATTATTTCAATTATATTTTGATTAATTTTAATAATTTGAATACCACAAATTAATTAAAATAAATTATATTTTATTTTATCATTTATAATTATATAAGCTATAAATTACTGGATTTTAACAAAAAAATTTATTGATTGTTAGTAGTCTTCTTTATATTAAAAAAATAAATTTATTTTATTAAATTAAATTTAAAAAATGTAAGAATTTCTTTTTTACTTAAATATGATTTTAAGTAAGAAAAAGATTGGTTTTAGTGAAGAAGAATGAAACCTAGAAATAGTTATGAGGAAGGTCGCATTGAACGGTACCAGCACCGATTTCCCTTTCAACCAGTCGCGAGTCGCTTAAGAACGCAAACTTTGTGGCTTCATATTTTGAACTGCACAAGTCTTATCGTAAAACGAAAAGGAAAATCCTCATTCATGTTGGATTTTGCTCATCGTCAGCAACATGGTCTCTCAATCTAGTTCATAACTTTGTATTGGCAAAATTATTCTATTTGTTTATTTTAATATATATTCTAATTTCCTTTTATCATGATATGAAGAAGCAATTGCTTTTGATTTTCAAGATTTTGTCCGATTAGTTTTTGAATCAAAGTACTGGTGGCTTTAAGAGGATAGAGATGTGACTATATCATTAATTTTCAGTTTTTTTTTTTTTTAAATTTTTTATTCTAAATTTATTTAGTTTTATTATTATTATATTTTAAAAGAGACGGTTCATTTTTGAGATCTTTTAGTTTTTAACTAATCTGCTATCAGGTCTTCCGATTTTGAAAAATTAATTTTAAAGTCATTCAATTTTATTGTTGTTAGACTCATTTATCATTCTTTTTAGTTTCTAGCCTTTTCACTATTAGTTAATTTAAAAAGTCAAAGTTTTTGGTTTAAATTTTTTTAAACGACAAAAAATTTTTATTATTATTATTTATTAAAAATTTGGTCTCTTCTTCTTTGATGAAAAAAAAAAGAATAGTGTTTTTTGTAATTTATTGTTGACCATATCAGTCTACCTTCCAGTTCTCTACTATTGCTATGGTCTCCCCAGCTACTATCACATACATAAATTAGATTCTAGTAGAAATATGTAAAATATATATGTACTTGCTTTTAAATAAATAAAAATTTTGTTTAATCGCAACTAAACTCTTAGTAAACCCATATAAACAAAAGTTAAAAGAGTAAAAATAATGTTAGACCCTTGTCAAACTAGAAATAAACAAGCGAAACAAATGATAAACATATGATAAACTAAGTTAAAAGATGATAGTCCAATAATAAACAAATAGTAAGTGGTTTAAACAATAATAAACCAAAATGTAAATGAACTGTAAACCAGTCTAAGTGAAATGAATAACAAATTAAGATTAAATGCAAAGGAAATCTATCACTGCCTATAAATTGAAATATGGGCTGTGGCAAAAGAAGAATGATGAAGTTTCAAAGATAAATATTAAAGATGAAGAAAATATTAAAAAAAAATGCATTAAAACATGAAAATGAAAGAAGAGTTGAAAAGCAAGAATGAGTGTTAGGTAGAAACTGTGTTGAAGTCAATCACATAGAAGAGGAGTCTGAAGCAGTGGCTATATAAAGGGCAATAGAGAGTAGAAACATAGAAGCAATTAAAAAAAATGCAGTAAATTTCAAAATACAATGTTACCAAACTCTTATTCTTGAAGAGTTAGACTGTTTAATATCCTGAAAAGTTAAGTTTGGTGGTCGGAATATCGAGTTTTGGTTGGTTATCCATATAAGTTAAATGGGTCAAAATATTCGAATTAATTTTCTGACGTCTTTTGGAGGTCATATTCGGAATCTACACGAGAGCTTCAAATTAGTATTTTCATTTGCTTTT
>CANUEY010475459.1:0-38893 GCA_948099555.1 Croton setiger | reverse complement strand
TATTTTTTTTTTTTTTTTTTTTTTTTTTTTTTTTTTTTTTTTTTTTTTTTTTTTTTTTTTTTTTTTTTTTTTTTTTTTTTTTTTTTTTTTTTTTTTTTGCATCTGTTTGTTATTGATCGATTATGGTCCGTGATTAGGTTTGCATTATGATTCTTATTTTTCTTGTCGGATTATGTTCTAATTGCTATAATTATCTTAGTTTGATGTTTTTCCTTCTAATGACTGTAACGTTGTCATGAAAACTTTTTATTTATGTGAATGATTCTTAGTTTTTATGTGTTATGATAAAATTTTATTTGTAGTTGATTTGGATTATGTTTCTAGCTTTTATTTAGATTTGATGTAATATAATGACACTTTCAGTTGATCTTTTATTGATGAAATTTTTCAGTTTTTTGCTGGATTATCTTTTATGAGTCTTTGCATCTAGAGTTGTTGATATAATATTATGAAAAATTGAGAACAAGTGTAAAATGAGAAAAACAAATCTGAATTTTTTAATTAGGCATCTGTATCAATCTTTTATAAGTCAATGGTTTTCCCAAAAACTATTGACTCTTTTTACCCTCTCAGGTGCTGAATTAAACATCAACATGAATCCCATTTAAGTCCTATCTGTATTTAACTATGTTCAGAACTACGTAGTTTCTTTGTGTACGGAGTAACAAATACATCAAACTTTTCTGATACAGTGATGCCTACTCCTTTCATTCAGACATTTTTTATTTCCATATGGCCTTTGTCTACATGTTGTATACATTTCCTTTGAATTCAAGTTCTGATGATTTGTTTAAATATGTTTGCTTTGCCTTCTGTTATTTAGATATGGGCTTGTTTATGAGTTGGATTTCTCATCTTTTGTGGTTTACTTTTATTGTTTTATGAAATGATTTTCTTAATTGTTACTACTTTTTTATTAAAATACGACTTATTATGATTGACTTGATATATATTATGGGTTTAGTTTGATTTTTGGGGTAAAATTACAGATTGTTATATGGGTTTTTAAATGAGTCTAGGTAAATATAAGCATAGTGCAAACTTGTTTTGGATGGATTTGGGTAATGCAAATGAAATTCTAAGTGAGTCTAGGTACCGTATTTTCTTTACTGGTTTTGTTTAGTTTTTGGTTAATATCTGTCTTTCCTAGATTAGATGAGATGAAATATGCGTGCAGGTTTTAGGATATTATTTAAGGTCATTTTTAGTTACCAATAACATATCCTGCAAAATCGCTGCATATTGTTCAGTTTTCTTTCTTTCTCACTGGTTATGTTTACTTGTCTCATTCTCTGCTTTCTTGCTTTCTATTTTTTATCGTTTACATTGTCCTTCTCTGCTTTTTAATGTAGCGAGTTCAGTTAGGTTCTCAATTTCATTGAACTTATAGCCAGAGGTTTCTGTACAATTGTTTCCATTGGTCATCATTTTAACCAATTACATTGTTTTGCTATTTTGTGGTGATTTCTTTCATAAGATTCCATATTCAATTGATTTTTTTTTTCTTTTTCTTTCTTTTCAAAAGAAATTGGGATTAGTGAAAACAATCTCGCAGAGGTGCTCTTCTCAGCTGCTTTGGAACTTGCAACATGGCATCTACAGGCCCTGGACTCGAGTCTCTTGTAGACCGTAAGTGTTTAAAAAAATTTTAATTGCTTTTCATATATTGTTTTTCCAGATAGTAAAATGAAAAATGAAATGCAAAGCCTTGAGCTGTATGTCAGTTTTTACTTCCTGATTAGCTAATGTTGTAAGCACCCTAAAAATTTATTTGATGCATGGATGAAAACTTTATGAAAGAAATCCCAATATTGGAAAAATTGTAAATGCTGAAAAATGTTATAAAAAGACTAACACGATCAATTAAAAAGGCAAGCATGACTAAAAGAGTTTATTGAAAATAAATAAATATCGTAAGCATGGGTTCCATGAATTCTGTAAAGCAGGTTTCAATTTTCGCAACAAAAAAGGATGTCTAGCTCTCATAATCAATAGAGTATTTTATGCTTTTTGGTGTACCTTTATGGGTGTTTATTTTACCTTGTCTGTTGTTGTAAAGAGAACATTTCTTTGCGAATGTTGTTTTTTGTTTTATTTTTGCTGTTGTATTTCATAATGTTACAATTAAATGAAAAGTGAGTTTAATAACCAAAGGATTTGTGTGTGTGTGTAGTCCAAACAAATTTGATGAGAAAGGAGTTCTGCCTACACTTCAGCATGATTCAATGTGATTGATAATTTAGTTTTGGGGCTTAATCTCATTGCGTGGCCATTGCTTATATCTTGTAACCCTCCTTTTTGTGCAGAATCTATTTCAGTTATTACCAACGATGGCCGCAATATAGTGGTATGTTAGTAAATTTTTGTTACAGTATGTCTGCATGAGTTGAATACATTTTTATTTTCCTTTTGATTTATGTAATATCATCTTAGTTGTTGAAGGTTTATGATTCAGGGAATCTTGAAAGGCTTTGATCAGGCCACAAATATCATCCTCGATGAATCTCATGAACGTGTTTACTCTACTAAGGTGATGCATTTTTTCCTATTGTTAAATGAGTAGTATTTGAAAATATATAATATTAAAATGAGTGGTTGATTGATTTGCAGGAAGGTGTTCAACAACTTGTTCTGGGCTTATACATAATAAGGGGCGACAACATGTAAGTTGCATTCTCATTACTGCTCATGCTATATAATATTGTAGCTTTCCACCTGAGGCTTATCTTTTCCGTCTGATACTGATCTTTTCGTCCAATACTGATATATGCAGAAGCATTGTGGGAGAAATTGACGAGGAGCTTGATCAAAATCTTGACTTATCAAACCTAAGAGCTAACCCTCTGAAGCCTGTCATTCATTGACACCATCAATGAATTCGTGAGTTGTTGTAGAGAGACAATGACTGAGTATAAAATCTTACAACTATTTTAGTTAGTTATCATACTTTTTTATTCTTCCCACC
Source organism: Croton setiger (assembly GCA_948099555.1). Lineage (NCBI taxonomy): Eukaryota > Viridiplantae > Streptophyta > Magnoliopsida > Malpighiales > Euphorbiaceae > Croton > Croton setiger. Next base: position 35,928 of record CANUEY010475459.1, on the reverse strand, counting down.
TTCAACTGTGTAATTTGCATTTGCATTGTAGAACTAAACCTAATTTTAATCAGAATTTTGTTGTCATGTTTCCTCTTTGAATTGGTGGTGGGAGAACTTTATATATGGACAGAATTTGATTTACCTCAGCTGGCAATAGAGCAAGAATGCCTGGGCTGGCTATTTTTCATCTTTCAAAAAATCCCATTTTGTAATAACAATGATAAATTGAAACGATGATGCTTGCCTTATGATATTAACCTAATACAAATTTACATTCCAATAAAACTTCACTGATATGTGCTTCCATTTCAAACTGAATTTCAATCAATCTACAAAGTAGAGGTGGCCATGGCCGGGCCATGGTTCAAGAGGGGTGGAACCGGAACCGGTCCGCCGGGCCGGTGAACCGGCGGTTCGCGGTTAACTAGTTAACCGCCGGGCCGCGGTTCAAGAGTGGAACCGGAACCGGTCCGCAGAACCGCCGAGCCAGGTTCGGTTAACCGGCGGTTTGGGAGACGGAATCGGCGGTTCAAATTCAGTTTGCGGTTCCCCACGGTTGCGGTTCCAAAATTTCGGTTCAGCGGTTACGGTTTTTCGACGGACCGGCCGGGTCGAACCGGCCCATGGCCACATCTAGTACAAAGTGCAATTGTAGGCGGTTGGGGCATATGTGGACTTGAAGCCGGATTGATTATCTCGAGGGGGGCAGCTTTTTTGATGAATGGTTGATTCTTCCGATTTGCATTTGATTCAGTGTAGAAACTGATACACACCATAGATCCGTTTCGACTGGGTTTAAATTGGTACCGTATCGTACTATGGCCACTGTATTGTTATTCATGTCATATCGAATCGTACCTCCCATTTTAGTTTCGGTGATTCTTGCGCAGTGAAAGACAAACAAAATGCTGTCGCCGTCATTTGTACTTCACAAATCATTCCTTCACTCTCTCCAAGCTCGTTCACGAATCATTTGCAATGTACCAATTTCTCTAATCTTTAAGTTCTCTTCTTGTTCGATATCACCTCCTTTTTCGCAATCAATCCAACATCCTGTTCATTCCCATTACAAGCTCAGCCACAAAGACTGGTTATCCCCAAATGAAGTTTTAAGAATTTTCGAATCCATTGAAGACCCAAATTCTGTCATCTCAATCTGGAATCAATACTCAAATCGTAAAGACTATAAACCCAATGAAGCTATTTTCACTGCCGTTATTAATCGTCTTGCCAAAGCCAAAAAGTTTGATGCCATCGATCAAATTATGGAGAGAATCAAGCTTGAAAAGTCATGTCGTTTGTCAAACGATTTCTTTTACAATGTAATCAAGATTTATGGCCATTTAGCCGGACGAATTAAGAAAGCAATAGAAACTCTTATGGATATGCCCAAAGGGTATAATTGCTGGCCAAATGTGAAAATTTTTAATCTTGTTTTGAATATGCTTGTATCTGCAAAACTTTTTGATGTTGTACATGAGGTATATGTGAAAGCTCCCATTTTGGGTGTAGAGATTGATGCTTGTTGTCTTAATATTATCATCAAGGGATTATGTGAAAATGGGGATTTAGAGGCTGCATTCTATGTGCTCGATGAATTTCCTAAACAAAGGTGCAGACCAAATGTGAGAACTTTCTCAACGCTAATGCATTACTTGTGTGAAAAAGGGGAGGTTAGCAGGGCATTTGGATTGCTGGGGAGGATGAAAAATGAAGGAATTGAAATTGATACAATTACTATAAATATTTTGATTTCTGGTTTGAGGAAACAAGGAAGGATTGAAGATGGCATGGAGCTGCTTAGGAAAATGAAACTTTGGGGATGTGAACCAAATGGAGGCACTTATCAAGAGATTTTATATGGTTTGCTTGATGTAGGGAAGTTTATGGAGGCAAAGAACTTAATGAATATGATGATTTGTGAGGGTAAAAGACCTAGTTTTGTATCTTACAAGAAAATTATTCATGGGTTTTGCAAGGAGGAGTTGATTGGAGAGATTGATTGGGTTTTGAAGCAAATGGTGAAGCAAGGTTTTGCTCCTAAAAATGGAATGTGGAGAAAGATGGTAGCAAGCATATTTTCAAAGACTATTGCTTCTAATTCCATATGTATTAGTCAAATTTTGGAATAGCCATTTTTTGTGTTACTAGCACCCAAAAATATTTCCAAAAATAAAATATCACATTTCCCTTATATTATATTATTATGCTAAGTAAAGAAAAAGGATGAATATTTTTTAAAATGGTTTATAAAGGACTTTGGCAAGAATATGCATTCAATCTAATGAATTTTTTTATAAGAAAAAATTTAACTTAATTAGATTTTCATTTAGTTTAATTTCAGCATTCAAATAAATTATAAATGTAAATTATTCTAAACAAATTTAAATGTGAATATTTTTTTTTAAACTCAGAAAATGTGAATATATATTTGTTAAAAGAATTATAATTTTATCTCTATATTTTCACTTAATTTATATTTTTATCCTTATTTTTATTAAATAGATTTTTTTATTCCCATATTTTAGAAAAATTATAATATATTATTCCCATATTTTAGAAAAATTATAATATTTTTCTTTTTTACCAGAAACAATGATAAAAATTAATAAATCATATCTCGCATGAATCGTTTCTTTGTTTTATTACAAATATAACATTAGTTTTAATTGAAACAATATATGTTTTTCAGAAATGCTAAAATATCGTTCGATCAACTGATTATTTTTAAATTTTTTTCATCATATGGATGTTGTTTCAATTAAAATTAATGTAATATTTGTAATCAGAGCAAATAAATGATTTAGATGAGATATGCGACTGTTAATTTTCGTTAAAACAAAGATAAAATAGGGTATTTTTCTAAAAGAGAAAGAAAAATTTATTTTAAAAAATATATGAACAAAAAATGCAGATTAAATGAAATTACAGATATAAAATTATAATATTTGTTTTAAAACAAAGTAAATATATGTAATAACGGGTGAAAATGAACTTTACGCAATTGCCTAAAATAACCTTCTAAAAATACGTGTGTTGTTGTTGTTTGAGATACAGCCGCCATGTTTGAAATCGTTCATAGACATGATCATGGGTCAGGATTGGGCCGCAGCACGACGGGCCACAGTTCAGTGGACAAAGGGATAGAGATCGGTGATCGCGGTTCACTGTTAACCAGTGGTTTATGGTAGGCCGATTAGTGGACAGTTCGAGCGTTCTGAGCCGATGGTTTTTAGGTGATTCACGGGCAATTTAGACGGTTAGTTTGGCAGTTTGATTGGACAATTCCGATTCCTGACGAGTCATGATTCAGAAAATGTTCTGATCCGAACTTTTACAATTTCGGTTGAAGTCGGGTTGGTTCCAATTAACCGACGGGCCAAAACTGCCGGTTCTTTTCGGGCTGAACCGGCCCATGGCTTGTTCATACGCGGATCGAACTGCTATATAAATTGAATCAAATCCTAGGTTAATGCGTCATAAGCAATTTGGGGATTTCGCTTCTCATTCATCTCGCGCTTAGGGTTCCTCGTTTTTCATTCCGCTCGTTGTGTCGATTCCGTTGAGACGAAGGCCTGAAATTTGCGTTTGGCGTTCGTTTTTCATCCGCAAGTATTCGTCGATTCTGTTGAAACCTCGAGGAGGCTGAATTCTGCGAGTTCTCGAAAGGTCAAGAAACTTTTTTGTCTGATAGAATTTGTAATTCCATAGTTTGAAAAATTGTAAAGAGATATAGATTTTAGATTATTGTTTGTTAGATCTTATCTTGTTATTCAATTATCAATGGTAATTTCTTATAAGTTTGCCAGTTCTAAAAATTATAATTCAATTCAATTAGAGAATGCTTATATTTCTGTTTATTTGTTAAGAAGAAAAATTATTGAATTGAATTATAAATCAAAAAAGAAGTGTGATTCCAATGGCTTGTGTTTGGGTACTGATTTTGATCTGATTATAATTAACGCTCAAACTAACGTTGAATATACTGATGATTCAATGGTTATTCCCGATAATACGAGCGTTTTGATTCGCCGAGTTCCTGGAACTCGCCGCCGTCAGCCTGTTGACACTTCTACTATACGAATACTTGAAAAGCAACAGCCAAACAGTGCCTCTAATAAGAAAACTGGCTCTGTTTCTGTGTCTTCTGGAACCAGTACTCTTACTAGTTCTGGTTCTATTGATTCTGTTTCTATTTCAAATAAGAGCAGTGGCAGTTCTGCAATGGATGATTCATATGCGAGTAACAGTGGTTCTTGTACTACCCATTCTCGTTCTGGTGGTTCTGTTCTTTCATCATATAATTGGACTGCGGCCCGTGCTCGTGCCGATTTTGGCTCTAGAATGATAAAATCTGATGATGGTTTCTGTCCAATTCCTGGACTTCCTCCTGGGAAGAAGCTATATGAATTAGATGATGAGGATTTGAAGATCCAGCTGTTGGTAAACACTCCTTCTCTATCTGGCTTGGGTATTGGGAATGCAAGTGTTGGAGGTGGTAGAGTTGTTGGAAGAATGGGTGGTTATGGATTTTGCGGTGGATTGGAGAAGAAAACACCTTCTGCAGGTTATGTTTGCCGCAGATGCGGAGTCTCAGGGCATTTCATTCAGCTCTGTCCTACTAATGGCAATCCAGATTATGATTTCAGAAGACGGAAGCCTCACGCCAGCATTTTCAAGTCCATGCCAATGCCAATTCCAAATGAGAAGGAGATTGAATGCCCATCCTCAAAGAGATCAAGGATTTCAACTGATGTTCCAGAAGAGCTTCAATGTCGTCTATGCAAGCAAGTGATGACAAATGCTGTGTTGACTAGCAGATGTTGTTTGAATAGCTTTTGTGGTAAATGCATTAGGGATCATTTGCTTCTGTCAAAGTTGAAGTGTGTTTGCGGAGAAACAGGAATGCTTACAGATTATCTTATTCCTAACATAACGGTTAGGGAGATGATTGATCGTTTCTTAGAGAGCGGTGGTTATGGTTATACCGCTCATAGTAGTCATAATAGTGCTAAAATCAGCTCTGTTGAAAATGTTAAATCTGCTGAATCATCTGAAGAAGTGCAGCAACAGAATGTTTCTAATGGCATGGAGAAGAAGAGAAAGAGAGCAACTTATCCAAATGCTGAGGTATATACAATGTGAGGCCTACTCAGCTTTATGCCTAGAGTTCATATTTTGGGATAGTATGTGGTGCAAAAAAGTGTATATACAATTCCAAGAGAGTAGGGATTTAAATTCTTGAGCTATAAGAACAATTCTGGTGTAATTACTGTTTTACCATTTTAATGAAATCCTCGTATCTTTTTCTTATAAATTATCATTCTATTACCTATTACATGTTTCTATTATTATATTAGTTGGTTCTATTATTATACTACTTGATTTTATTACCTATTACTTGGTTCTATTATTATACTACTTGGTTCTATTATCTATTATTTAGTTCTACTATTATACTGTTTGGTTCTACTATTATACTATTTGGTTCTACTATTATACTATTTGGTTCTACTATTTATACTTGGTTCTATTATTATACTATTTGGTTCTATTATCTATTACTTGGTTCTACTATTATACTATTTAGTTCTACTATTTATATTTGGTTCTACTACTACAACTACTTGGTTCTACTACCTACTAGTTGGTTCTACTATTATACTGCTTGGTTCTTCATTACTATATTTGGTTCAACTATTATACTACTTAGATATTATACTATTTGGTTCTACTACTACAACTATTTGGTTCTATTACCTATTACTTGGTTCTATTATTATACTACTTGATTCTATTATCTATTATTTGGTTCTACTATTATACTACTTGGTTCTATTATTATACTATTTGATTCTATTATTTATACTTTGTTCTATTATTATACTATTTGGTTCTATTATCTATTACTTGGTTTTACTATTATACTGCTTAGTTCTACTATTATACTGTGTAGATCTAAGTAATAGATAGTAACATTAAGCAGTAGAACCAAGCAATAGAATCAAATATAGTAATGTAGAACCAAACATATAATAGTAAAACCAAATAATAGATAATAGAACCAAGCAGTATAATAATAGAACCAAATAATAGGTAGTAGAACCAAGTAATTGTAGTAGTAGAACCAAATAGTATAATAGTATAACCAAATATAGTAATTAAGAACCAAGCAGTATAATAGTAGAATCAACTAATAGGTATTGGTTCTATTATTATTCTAATCGGTTCTATATTACTACATTTAATTCTATTGCTAGGTTCTACTACTACTATTTGTTTTACTATTTAATTATCACTTAGTTTTACTACTAGCATTTGGTTCTATTATTATATTACATAGACCATAATACTTGGTTGGTTTTGAAAAAACCCGTACTACTTGATTCTACTAATTCACCTATATATATCTAATACATGTTTATATTAACTAATTTTGGTGTGCGCCTAAAAAAAAATATGAAATTGTTTCATTTTGAGAAAAAGACAATTTTATTTACTCCCTTTTTTTTAAAAATAAAATTTTGATTATTACTTATTCTCTAAACCGAATATTATTTAAATTGAATTCAATCAACAATTAAATTTAAATCATAGGATAAAAATAATTTAATTCTATATAAATGTATGAATTAGGTAATAATTAACTAAAAAATCAACCATTAATAACAATTCTATAACCTTACTTCACGAATAAAAATATATAGATATTTGAATATAAAATATTAAAATGGAGAAATTAAAACTGTTGGAAAAAAATTATTTAAACCAAACCTTTTTTATATTTTTAAAGATTTTTTTTATTATAGAAAATCAAAATGTGACAATTTTTTTTTTTTGTTTTTCAGAAAAAAAAAGGTAACTAAATGAGAATATAATTAAAAATAATAATTATAAGAAAAATACGTTAGAAAAGAAAAAGCTTAAAAAAGAACCGGCCGATTACTGCCACAGTAGCAGCCGTCAGGAACGGAAAATTTTCGCGGGAAGATCATCGTATAATTTCTTTATGTGTTAACGTTCTTATTGATAATCTCTTTGATAACAGTAGCATTGCTTCCAATACTAAATCTATGGCGATTGCTAATAATAGTGGTTTTAGATCAGCTTTGATCTTCCTCGGGACTGGTTGCTCAAACTCCGTTCCCTCCTTATTATGCCTTATACAGCCATCCGATCCGCCTTGCCTTGTTTGCTCTCAAGCGCTTTCTGTCCCGCCTGAGCGAAATCCTAATTACAGGTTCGATTATGTTTCTTATTTCTAAGCGCTTACTTTTCGGCGAAAATCCTAACGAATTTTGATTGTCAGCTGTAATTTTGTTTGATCGAAGTTGGGAGAAATGTATTCGATTCTTACTTCGTTCTTATTTAAAATGATATGAACTTATCAGTTTAATCCCTAATTTTGATTTGATAATGGTCAATAAAGCCAAAATGCCATCGGCTGACAAGTTGGTAAAGCAAATTTTAATTTCTGTTTGAATATTACAAAGTTTCAAATTGATACATTTGCAAAATTAAAAGGTTAGGTGAAATAGCTTATGCTTGTGAAGTTCAGTGTTTTATGTCTGTTTTGTTATCTTAGCAAAAATCCAACAATGGGAAATTGATGTGTGTGTTTAGTGATTTATGTGCAGGACCAATACATCTCTTCTTATAGATTATTGCCAGAGTGATGAGAAACACAGCTATATATTGATTGATGTGGGGAAGACATTCAGGGAACAAGTACTTAGATGGTTCACTTTCCACAGGATTCCTCGGGTGGATTCTGTGAGTCATCTTTCACATTCATACCGCTCCTCGTTAACGATTAAAACCAAAAATTTTGTACTAATTTGGTAAAAGCAATTTGTCATATTGGTTAGACAAAGCAGCTACCAAACTTTTGTATATGTGATTGGATTCATTTTGAGAATTTTGTTTGTGAATAACAATGCAAATCAAATGTGTGGAATTTGCTTAATTTTTATTGCAGTGTAAATGGTGTGACTTTTGAAGAAACTAACATTTTTTATTGGCAGCATCTTGTTATTTTCTACCAGGTTGCCCTATTTACATTGTAGCTAATTGTCATTAATTATTTTTTACAGTACAACTTATGCCACAAATGTTTATTATCTCTTATGATTTATTACAATTTTAAGAGCATTTGATTGTTACATATTTCTGCATTCATGACACATGTTCAATCCAACATTTTTCTTTTACTTTTTTTGCTTCATCATTGGACATTAGCTTTCTAGAATTAATAAGACTAATTTTTTTAAACCGCAGATCATTTTGACTCATGAACATGCTGATGCAGTTCTTGGTCTTGATGACATGCGTGCTGTGCAACAACATAGTCCAACCAATTATATTGATCCAACCCCTGTTTACCTAAGTCAGTCTTCCATGGATAGGTACATACAACAATTTAACTAGTTCTTATTTATACATTTTTGTTGTTAAGATATTGTATTTGTTGTGGTTATGGTTCTTTGGGATGAAATATACAAATGTAGATTGTATGGTAATTTCTTGGATATACATTTTTCAAGTTCATCATCAGACTATATTTCAAGAGTAATGTGATAAGATATTGAAGGAAATCAATGGTTGAATCTACAGTAACTTTTCTAAATATAATACTATTCTCTTAAGTTTGATTTTGTCTTTTAAAAGTCAATACCATAAAAAAAATGGAAATATTTATATTTGATATAAGCTGAAAATGAAAACCACAATTTTGTCTGGATGAACTACATAGATGGACTTTTAAATGCATTTACATTGAAGTTAACAAATTTGACACAACAAATATTGATATCTGTTTGTATTTTACATTTGAAACAGTGTAGGATTGAAATTTCCTTACTTATTAAATAAAAAATTAAAGGAAGGCCAAGAAATAAGGCGGGTAGCACAGTTGGATTGGAGAATAATTGAGGAAGAGAGCCAAAGACCATTTCTTGTATCAGGATTACAATTTGTTCCTCTACCAGTTAAATGTTCTGAAATTTTCTCTAATTAAATGCACCTTCACAAAGTTACAATTTAGTTCTGCATATAACCTCCTCATTTTTGTTTCCACTGCAGGTTATGCATGGAGAAGATTATGTTTCATTGGGTTTTCTCTTTGGTGAAAAAAGCAGAGTAGCTTACATATCTGATGTTTCACGTATTCCAGCAACAACAGAATATGGTGTGTATTATTTGTTCATCCTACAATCTTTATTGGTGGAAACAACCTTGCGTGTTATTTTGGAAAATTTTAAAAGAAGAATTGTTTATTGATTGACTGAATCTTGATTCTCAGTAATTTCAAAGTCTGGAGCTGGGCAGTTGGATCTTCTTATCTTGGATACTTTGCGAAAGTTCACTCTCAGAGCTAATAAATCTTGTACTTCACAAAACTAAATGGTTTATGCTTTGTTGGTTACTTTCTTCTAAGGGAAAAGAATTTCAATGGGATGGGTTTGCTGACTTATCATTCTATGTGTATTTTGATTTAAAATTGTTCAACATATGCTAGAGCTACCAGAAATTGCTGCTTGCGTATGCGTGTTTAGAACTATGCATTCTCCAAATCATGTAAGCCCATTGTGTTTATGTGCATGTTTTGGTTAACAGGTTTCTTTAAGATAGATTTAAATTCATTAACCACAAGATCTAGAGTATATAGATTCTAGTTCATATTTTGCTCCCTTATTAAGTTATTACCCAACAGCGGAAACAGTGTGAGGTTTTCAATCATTATGTAAAGTTAATCTTTGCCTTTGCCTTCTCAAAAGTTAAGTTTTAATGTATACAAAGAGTCCAACTCCAAATTGTTTAGAAGCAGTAGCTTTAGCTTATATGTACTTATGGAAGTTTTCATTGATTTGAAATATGCAAATAACTTATATTTCATTTCCTATTTTTCTTTGACTATTTGTTTTGTCATTTGTATGATTAGTGATGTCATTAAATTTCAATCTATTTATGACATCATGATGAGGTCAAGGAATCACTTTCAGTTTAGCTAAATTCGCTCCCTTGCCCCTTGTTTTCTTATAGTATATGGTCACAGTTTTTTCTTTATTTCAAAATTATTTGATGTGCTTGCTCATATTTCTGTTTATGCCACTTTCCTCCCTACTGCTTTTCTAAGTTGTCTAGAAATTTTCATTGAGTTAATGGTATGCTATTATTGGAGTGATTTAAGTAGAACATATTTTCTACCTACTGTCCGAAGTCTGGACGGATATAATGGATCATAACCTCATTATCATGGAAATTTGGGACTAAATAATTGAAACTGAAATCCCAAGCAGTCTCAGGAAGCAGGACAATCAGCACAAATGAGTTTGTTACCAAGATAAGGGCATATAAGCATATGTTAGTTAAACTGAACTCCGGTGACCATATTGATAATTTTTTCTAATTTTAAGACCCTGAAATCAAATATTATGCAAAATGTAATCATTAAAAAAATAAATAAAACAGCGGTTTGTATTATTAATGGAAAATATAGTTGATGTTCTACTATATATATATATAGTTTCAGGGAATTGACGATATCACTGATCTTCTGCTTGTGTTTCTATGCAGAATGGATCCCATAATGTTCATTTCTGCTTACCTCAGGTTTTTAATTTTGTTCAACTGGTCTTTCATCTTGATCTTTTCTAGAATCTTTTTATCTGTTTCTACTGCCACTTATGCAACCTAATTTGCAGGCTCTTGAAGCTGTGAAAAGATTATGTCCAAAGCAAGCTCTTTTAATAGGAATGGGACATGATTTTGATTTTTACTCGGGCAATGACTTTTTAGCAGAATGGTCTAAAAGGTGTACATTTTTCTCTAGATGATCATGATTTTATTAATGCCATGCATTCTGGGAATATAAAAAACTTATACAATTTTGCTGCGTAAAATGCTTTTTCCAGTAACGGAATAAAAAGATCATAAAATATGAATGTGATCCAGTTGGTAGAATTAAGATTTTTCTGTTATATTTTCTTTAATTTTTCTTTTCTCGCAAAATTCTTGATTGCAAGCTAAGATATTGGCATTCTTTGGTGCCTATTTTATGCAGGGAAGGAATACCGGTGCAGCTTGCATACGATGGATTGAAAGTTCCCATAGGCCTATAAATAAGGTAAGCTAGAGCATCAATACAAAAGCATACTATGCCCCTGCTATGTTAAGCAGATACTATTAGGAGTTCATGCTGATATAAATGAATATGAAGGGTCACATTTGTTTGTGAATGATAGAATATAGTTTATAAGCAACATCATCCATTTATAATTATTTCGTTACATAGTTTATTTAATTAATTCTGAACTCATTAAATCAAACAAACAACAGGTTCAAAAAAATAAAAGAGGCAAACATATAACACAAATTGTAAATCTAAGAGTTGTAGTGTGAATAGTCAAAGACAACCAAAACAACATATAGATTTGATTCACCGAGAAACGTTGTTTGCAGGCAACTCCTACGGGGGGTTTGCGATTTAACCTACACATTTCTATGTACTTAGGAACCTCAATGCATAAGCTTATTAATTGAAAAGAGTCATTGTTAGCACACTGGATGGAAGTACCTTGTCAAAGATGTATTGGAATTCTCAAACCATCATAAGCAAGCTGCACAGGTATTCCTTCCCTACATAATGTAGCAAGTTGATATGAGTATTTAAGCATATATTTCAATAGATACCCAAATTTGTGTCAGTTACTTCTTAAACACCTTTTAGACCATTCTGCTAAAAGTTCGTTGTCTTTGTGATGATCAAACTCATGACCCATTCCAGTGAAAAGAGCTTGCTTTGGACACAGTCTTTTCACAGCTTCAAGAGCCTAACAGATTAAGCAGTATATGAGGCTATAGAAACGTTTAATTATTTTCAAAGAAGATCAAATGAAGCTGGTTGCGTAAATCGAAACTAACATCAGGTAAGTTGAAGTGAGCACCGGTAAGGCCAGACTGCAAGAAAATTGCAAGCAGAAGGTCACAAAAATTAATCCCTGAAACTATCAGAAAATATAAAGGAATGCGAAGCCAAAGTGACTTAATAGGGAAAACAGAATGAGGATTTGTGGAGTACTAAAAAGAATGGCACCATGGTTGAACTGTGAATAATGCTTAAAATTTTAATTTCTCACAAAGTTGAACATAATTTCCAGCGTACCTTGCGTGAGGCATCCATAATAAGAAGATCCAACTGACCAGCTCCATCTTTAGAGATTACTGCAACACCCAAGATTTACCATAAAACTAGAACATGCCTAAGAATTTACCATAACAGGAACATAACAAATAACACTTACCATGTTCTGTGTCTGCAGGAAATCGTGAAACGTCTGATACATAAGCTATTCTACTTTTTTCACCAAAGAGAAAACCCAAGCAAATATAATCTTCTCCGTGCATCACCTGAAAAATAACATATGTATTAAACAAGAAAGTATAGAAGGGTATGTGTGCGCGGGTACTGTTGAAGAGAATTTAGGAGCAAAGTAACTGGCAAAGGAACAAATTGTAGGCCTGATGCAACAAATGGACTCTGGCAATCTTCCTCAATTATCTTCCAATCCAGCTGTGCTGCTACAGGCTTTATTCTTTGGTCTTCCCTTAATTTCTTATTTATCATATATGGAAATCTCGCAGCAATGCTGTTTCAAATATCATAAAAATGATTCCATGATTTGGATTACAGTTGACAGTTGATATAGCAGAAAGGAACAATGAATTAGAAACTACAGAAATTAGGTTCTATGATCAACAAATCCATCATTTTAGCTAAACTTCACTCTAATTTCGCAAATTAAGACTTCATCAGAAGGAACCACCATCTCATCAAAGCATCCAATGATCATTAACAAATCAATCTTAACATTCAAATATGAAGAAAAGCTAAGGTACCTATCCATTGTAAATTGGGTTAGATAAATGGGAATTGTAATTGTAGGAATAGAAGGCAGTACAGCTCGAATATCATCAAGACCAAGAACCGCATCAGCATGTTCATGACTCAAAATAATCTGCAGTTCAAACAAACTGTCTTAATACTGCAGAAAATAATATAGGCTACAAATAAATATGAAGCAAGAGATAAAAAATGACTCACTGAGTCAACTCGAGGAATGTTGTGGAAAGTAAACCACCTAAGTACTTGTTCCCTGAATGTCTTCCCAATATCAATTAATATATACTTGTGTTGTTCATCGCTCTGGTAATAATAATCTATAAGAAGAGATGTATTGCACCTGTAACAGTTTGTGATTCTTGAATCATCTCAATAACCAAACATGAAAAATGAAGGAGATCAAATTAAAACATAAAAGAAACAGAACCTGTAATTGGGGTTTTCCTCAGGTTGAACAGAGAGAGCCTGGGAGCAAACACTGCAAGGCGGATCCGATGGCTGTACAAGGCACAATCCATAGGGAACAGAGTTGGAGCATCCTGTCCCAAGAAACACCAAACCTGACTTTACATCATCATCAATAGGGTTTCGAGCCTCCATTGCAACTTAGTCTCAAAATCAATTTCTACCTGTCTGGGTTGGGTCTTCTATATTGACTTAAATCCACAGAAAAAAAGACCACTTTAAAGGGTTAGTAGCAAGGTTTTTCTGCTTTTAGAACTACTTCAACTAACAGAATTTTTATACACTAAATTGTCAAAATAAAATATTCCAAGAACAAAACGTTGAAAGCCCGAGTCAATGATTAACTATTTCTTTTCTTTATGGCTCATTTTGCCTCTTTGTTCTTATTTTAGCTTAAACTAAATATCACTTCCGCAGGTCAGTCAAAAAGAAAAAGATCATATTTTGTTTGAGAGAAAGGTCCATATCACAGTCCAATCCAACCTAGTTAGAACATTTGTTCATAAAATGAAGCCCCTAAAAGGAAACTCTAAATACAAATCCAATTATTTAGGGGGAAAAAAGATGTACATGCAATAAATTAATTTCTGTTTACAAACAGTAGCTCTCTAGCTTTCCTGATTTTGACTGCAATGTTGGAACTCCTCCCGCACATTATTTCAGTTTGCAGAGCTAGTTTATCTGTATCTTCAGGAATTGGAATTCTTTGGACATAGTTCTAAACAACTGCCTTGTCTTCGGCTGGGCAATCAAAAACTTCTAGAGAAAAATCAACATCGTATACAAAGAAAACTGCACGAATTTCCTCCTGAGAAACAGCCAATTAGCCAAGTACTAGCTCCATGTCATGGTAATTGGATAATCCTGCTCACAGCTGTGTCCAGAGCGTCCACATTTCTCCTCAGGACTTTTCTTCACAACCGTTAAGAAATGAAACAAAGTCAAAAAAAGAGAAGCACTCATGATATATAAAAAGAAATTAGGCAGTACTAGTATCAAATTCAAGATCTGAAGTGCAGACAATGTGTATCACTTGAAAATGAGGACCCACTTGGGAATTCAGCTGCTTCCCCCATAAATGGAGGAACTACAAAACCATAATTTGGATGAGTTTACCCCACAACCATTCATAGGGAGATCAAAGAGGTAAGGCAAGCCGACTAAACAAGAAGGATACCAGCTTTTAAAAAAATGATAAGGATACAGTTGTGCAGCCAAGTTCTCTATTCCCTTCATTTCTTCATTTAATCTGCAAAGAAAAATTCAAAACACAAATTTCAATTGGAACATTCAATATGCTAACCACCATTAACAATAAGCTGAATTAGTTGCACTCATCTTTAAAGGGATGTGAAAGAGACTACACAAAAGTGAAACACCAAGCAGGATGAGTGACACAATCAGTACTGGTAGCTTAAAAATGGTTTTTGATCCAAGGGGATGGTTACTTTGAAGCTCCATGTGGACATAGCAATTCACAAGAATTGTAGGGTCTCCAAATTATGTGTTAGGTACAATACAATATATACAGGAACTATATTCTGAGAATAACACAATCCACCCATTTAACCCAAATCTAGATTCAGATTTATTAGGTTTGTATAAACATGGCTGCTTTTGACCTAAAACTAAAATTACAGGGTGATATTTTACGTTTGTATACTTTCTATTTCTTTGAATTTTCCCTTGCATGGTTGTAATGCAATTTGCACATTCTTTTTACTTTTAAAGATTATGAATTCATCACAAAAATTTTCATTCAACTTCTTTCATGCTCTAATTTTAACTCGTTTGCAGGACTGCTAGAGCATTTGAATCTAAACACAAGCACATAGCATCACACCATGGATAACTTGTCAGATGCATAAATATTTCAATTATAAAAAATTATGCCTATGATTGCTCCAAGGTCATAATCCTTCTGTCTTAGTTGACTTGAAGATCATAATATCTATGTTAACTGTATGCATCATGCAATCATAATCATTCCATTCCAATGATTTAAGTTTCTTAAAAACTTGCATTATTATGTATAAATTACCTGAGACAAGAATTGATATATCGGTTTCCTTTTGTAGCTGAATCAAGCACTGCAATTACATAAAAGATGATTATTATAAATATCACATTCTTTTAGCAAAAAGAAAAAGAGAAATTCATCTTAATTATTTTATTCACCTGATTCTTGAAGACGACCAGCGGCATCACCAAAGCATTGCATATGATCAACCGAGTTAGAAGTTACCTACATAATTCAAATTACGACCAAACAGAAAGCTGAAAATGAAAATGTAAAATCAAAAAAAAAAAAAATGTGAAATTGAACGCATACCTCTGACAGCGCCACGCGAAGAGATGAAAATAGGCCAGTGAAGCTCTCGGCGATTGCCAATGAATCTCTCTCAACTATTTCCAAAGCCTTGAAGATCTTGGTCTGGTTCACGGCTTGCTCGGAATCTGTGTGGTCAGGTGTGGATTCAGGACACGTGGAGAGTGGATCGGGTTCTGGTTGAATGATTGAGACTTCTGCTTCTGTTGATTCATCGCTCTGAGTTTGAGGCTGAGTATCTACTACTTCTTCAGCTTCCATTATCGCTCTTGGTCGTAGATTCTCGTCTCTGCTATACTGCTATTAATAAACGAATGCAGTACTTTCATTTTTGTTTTTCCCAAAACGACAGCGTTCTTAACGAGGTGGGACATGTTTTCTCTTTTGAACAAACTACGATCAGCGGCGACGTTTTGCAACGAAGCCTTAATTTTTTCTTTTTTTAGTAGGCTTTGCTTATACTCTCCTTCCAAATTCCAAATTATATTAATTAATCTTTTTTTTTAATATGAAAGTAATCTTTGGGTTTATGTTATAAATAATAAAGTTAATGAAAATTTTATAATTTGTTTTAATAATAATCAAATTAATTTATTTTTTTTTAATTTCATAATATATATTGTCATTTAAGATTTATTGAAACCATAATTATAAATTCCATTATAAGAAACCATTTTTAGTGCAAAGCATAATATTTATATTTCCTAATCCTTAACATGCAAATGTATTTCTTGTCAACTTAAATTGTTTTAGGTTTGCGAATATTTATATGCTCACAAACTTAAAGCCTTACCTTATTAGTTATTATAATTTCATGAAAAGCTAAACAACATTAATAAAAGCTAAACACTTTCTGTGAGAAGATTAACAATTTCATTAACACACTGTAATTAATCATATACACTTGTTCTTATAGCTCAAAAAATAAATCAAATTTCTGTTAAAAAAAATATCGACTGTGAACAATCTTTCAAGCTGGGATCAGTAATAGCATCAGTACAAGTCTGAGCATCTGAAACCACAGCTCCTTGGATTGTCGTAGCCGATATATTCTTTATCATTACTTTCATGGAATTTATAATACACTTGTTAGCACTGCAAAATATCCTAAACACATAAACTCTAGGCATAAAGGGTAACAACAGGCCTCACATTGCTCGCAACCTCAGCATTTGGGTAAGTTGCTCTCTTTCTCTTCTTCTCCATGCCGTTAGAAAGATTCTGTTGCTGCACTTCTTCAGATGATTCAGCAGATTTAACATTTTCAACAGAGCTGATTTTAGCACTATCATGACTACTATGAGCAGTATAACCATAACCACCGCTCTCTAAGAAACGATCAATCATCTCCCTAACAGTTATGTTAGGAATAAGATAATCTGCAAGCATTCCTGTTTCTCCGCAAACACACTTCAACTTTGACGAAAGCAAATGATCCCTAATGCATTTATCACAAAAGCTATTCAAACAACATCTGCTAGTCATTACAGCATTTGTCATCACTTGCTTGCATAGACGACATTGAAGCTCTTCTGGAACATCAGTCGAAATCCTTGATCTCTTTGAGGATGGGCATTCAATCTCCATCTCATTTGGAATTGGCATTGGCATGGACTTGAAAATGCTGGCGCGAGGCTTCGGTCTTCTGAAATCATAATCTGGATTGCCATTAGTAGGACAGTGCTGAACGAAATGCCCTGAGACTCCGCATCTGAGGCAAACATAACCTGCAGGAGGTGTTTTCTTCTCCAATCCCCCGCAAAATCCATAACCACCCATTCTTCCAACAACTCTACCACCTCCAACACTTGCATTCCCAATTCTCCAGCCAGGTAGAGAAGAAGTGTTTACCAACAGCTGGATTTTCAAATCCTCATCATCTAATTCATATAGCTTCTTCCCAGGAGGAAGTCCAGGAATTGGACAAAAACCATCATCATATTTTATCATTTTAGAGCCAATATTGGCACCAGGACGAATCCAAGTATATGATGAACGACGAGTCCAAGTATATGATGAACGAACAAAACCTCCAGAACGAGAATGGGTGGTACAAGAATCACTGTTACTCGCATATGAATCATCCATAGCAGAACTGCCATTGCTCTTATTTGAAATAGAAACAGAATCAATAGAACCAGAACTAGTAAGAGTACTGGTTCCAGAAGACACAGAAACAGAGCCAGTTTTCTTATTAGAGACACTGTTTGGCTGTTGCTTTTCAAGTATTCGTATAGTAGAAGTGTCAACAGGCTGACGGCGGCGAGTTCCAGGAACTCGGCGAATCAAAACGCTCGTATTATCGGGAATAACCATTGAATCATCCGTATATTCAACGTTAGTTTGAGCGTTAATTATAATCAGATCAAAATCAGTCCCCAAACACAAGCCATTGGAATCACACTTCTTTTTTGATTTATAATTCAATTCAATAATTTTTCTTTTCAACAAATAAACAGAAATGTAAGCCTTCTCTAATTGAATCGAACTATAATTTTTAGAACTTGCGAACTTACATAAAATTGCCATAGAAATTTGATTTCCAAAAACAATCAACAGAAATTATAACTTCAATAACAATTCACAAATTTGCAGAAAAGAGACGGAGCGAGACGAACCCTAATTTGACGAACGAAGAGCACTACTACACTCGACTGGAATTAATGCTTGATCCCTTATATATATATATGCCAAAAACGCGGCTAAAAAAAAACGCCGTACTCTTACTTGATAGTTCTGCTACTATTTATCTTTATTATTTTATATATATATTTTTGGATTTCGAATACGAGCAGTAATATATCTTTCAAATTAGGATAATTTAAAATATTAAAACTTAATTTATTTATCTTATTTTCAATTTAATTTATAATAGTAATTTACTTGTTTGCCATTCATTTATCTGTTTATTAATTATATTAGTTAATTATATTATTGATAACCTATTTGAGTTATTATTCTTTATTTATTGGAAAAAGTTAATCTTACACTATTCGGATTAGGCAATTAAAATTCAATTACACTATATTTAGGATTACTAACTATATTTGAAGTATACTCTAAATCGTTAATTATGATGTTTAGGACATGGTTAAACATGCTCTAAGCCTAGTATTAGGACATTCACTTCTTTGTAATAAATTGAACTTTATTTAGAATTTTTTTTAAAAAAAATTAATTTAAGTTTAAGGATGTGGTAAAAAATAATTAAAATTTCAAGTACCAAATTTTAATAATGATACACATAAGAGTGTTTTATAAAAAAATTGGGGTAATTATTTTTAGCTCCATGAGGTTATGCCTAATGTATTTTGGAATCACTCTATTTTGAAAATTGTATCAGGTTCTTCCGTCCACTTTGGCCGTTAGTCACCCGTTAAGTTGGTTTAAAATGACTTTTATACCTTTACAACGTTTTTTCCACGCTACCATCACTATTTTCTTCTTCTTCTATATTCTTTTCACCATCAGAACCACCACCTCAGTCGCAACCACCATCACAACCACCACCATCCCTAAAATCCAAAAATCTTTTAAAAGGAAAAAAGAAAGTCAGATTCAACAATTTCTCCAGAAATTCAAACCCAAAAAAGACTGTTAGCAATTAATTAATTAGACTAAAAGAGGAGTATTGAAATCAAGAGTTGAATCTGTTTTTGTTCTTGTTGACAATCAATTTCATCACTACACTCATACACAGACTTGATTACAAGCAACCCACGCAACAACCACTGCTTCATATCTGAATTGAATAGGAAGGAGACGAAGAGTTAGGTTTAGGAGATGAAGAGTTTCTAGGGAAGGAGACTAAGAGTTTGTGGGAGAATTGTTGAATCTGATTTTTCTTTTTTCCTTTTAAAAGATTTTTTGGTTTTGGATTTTGGGGATGGTGGTGGTTGTGATGGTGGCGGCGACTGAAATGTTTGTTTAATAATAATAATAAGGGTTTGATTTAAAATTGAATTTAATTAGGATGATCTGATTCAAATAAATTATGGTTCGATTCAAATAAACCAAAGAGTTGTTTTGTCATTTTAAAAAAAATTGTTGATTTTTTTCAGTTGACTAATAGTCAAAGTGGACGGATTGACCAAGAATATATTATTTGAAACGTGAGTGACCCGATGATACGATTTCCAAAATAAAGAAAAAAAACTCAACAACCTAAAAATAATTAACAAAAAAATTATATATCAAAGAAAGGAGGTTAGTTGTTTGGCTGCTTACACTTACGCCTGCTCTGAGCCACCACTCCAAAACCGCCGGCGAAGTCTTCTGTCTGTCTAACCGTCTTTCTGAAGCAGCGTTATTCGGTGCTTTGGAGAAAATCTTCAGGCGAATGCCATTACGGGTCTCCATTCTTTCTTTTCTTGTACAACTCTTTCCCGTTTTCTCTATTTTCGTTAATACTATGTAAGATGATGTTGGGTTTCAGTCCTTACACTAGAATTCGCAAAGCCATTGGTAATCCTCATAAGTTCCATAGTTTCTTTCTGCTGAATGCTTGTGTTCATGGTATTGAGTTTTTTTCTTTTGCAAAACGGCATTTTTATCTTCACTCAATTAACTGTATTGTTTTTAATTCGTATTTCTCTTCATTATCTTCAAGAGATATCGACCCTTGTTCTTCAAATGTTGATTTCAATGCTCAGAATAAAGAAAGAGGGAATTTCTATGATGGGAATAATGGGTTTAAGCAGTTCAGACAAATGGATTTCAGTTATGATGGGTGTGAATTAGAAAAAGACCCTGAAACTAATGGCTATGACGAGATTGAAGAAGATGAAATTGATGATGATGGTGATGAAAAGGAAGTAGAGGTCAGTGATACAGATAATGATTTTGTGGTTTTGAATACTGTTAATAGAAGTCATGATCATAAGGAAGATGTTTGGAGAATTGAGATAGATGAAGATGAATTTCGGCACCCTTTAGTGAGAGAAATTTGTAGGTTGATTGAACTTAGGCAGGCTTGGAATCCTAAGCTTGAAGGTGAAATGAGGCGCTTATTACAAAGCCTCAAGCCTCGACAAGTCTGTGCTGTTTTGCTCTCTCAAGCTGATGAAAGGGTAGCTTTAGATTTTTTCTTCTGGGCTGGTCGGCAATGGCGATATCGCCATGATACAATAGTGTATTATGTGATGCTTGAGGTCCTTAGCAAAACTAAGTTGAGTCAAGGTGCTAGGAGGGTTCTTCGGCTTATGATGAGGCGGGGAATCTACTGTCGGCCTGAAGCTTTTGCTTATCTAATGGTGTCATATAGTCGATCTGGTAAGTTGAGGAATGCTATGCAAATCCTGACTGTGATGCAGAAAGCAGGTGTTAAACCTAATCTGTTGATATGTAACACTGCCATTAATGTTCTGGTAATGGCAAATAAACTAGAGAAAGCATTTAGATTTTTAGAAAGAATGAAACTTGTTGGGATTGCACCGAACGTCGTCACTTATAACTGTTTGATCAGGGGATATTGTGATGTTCATCGAGTTGAAGATGCCATAGAGATGATTTCGGAAATGCCCTTCAAGGGATGTTCCCCAGATAAAGTTAGTTACCATACTGTGATGGGTTTCCTTTCCAAGGACAAGAGGATCAAAGAAGTAAAAGACTTGATGCAGAAGATGATGAAGGATAGTAAATTGGTTCCAGATCAGGTTACCTATAATACTCTAATCCATATGCTATCCAAGCATGGGCATGCAGATGAGGCAATTGAGTTTTTAAGGGAAGCTGAAGAGAGGGGATTTAAGGTTGATAAGGTTGGTTATAGTGCTATAGTTGACTCATATTGTAAGCAGGGAAAGATAGAACAGGCAAAGACAATTGTGAATGAAATGTTTACCAAAGGTTGCCCTCCTGATGTTGTAACATATACTTCTGTTATTAACGGACTTTGTGCAATTGGGAAGATAGAAGAAGCTAAGAAGATGCTCCAGCAAATGTACAAGCATGGATGCAAGCCAAACACTGTATCCCATACAGCATTTTTGAATGGCCTTTGTCGAAATGGGAATGCATTGGAGGCAAGGGATATTATGAATATGAGCGAGGAAGACTGGTGGAAACCTAATGCAGTCACATATAGTGTTGTGATGCATGGACTCCGAAGGGAAGGGAAACTATCTGAGGCTTGTGATGTAGTGAAGGAGATGCTCAGGAAGGGCTTTCTCCCTACTCCTGTTGAAATTAATTTACTAATAAAGTCTATTTGTTTGGAGGGAAAAGTAGACGAGGCAAAAAAGTTCACAGAGGAATGTATGAAATGGGGCTGTGCTGTTAATGTGGTAAATTTTACTACTTTAATTCATGGGTTTTGCCAGAAGGATGATTTAGATGCTGCTTTATCATTGCTGGATGATATGTACCTAAATAACAAACATCCTGATGCTGTCACTTACACTACAATAATTGACGCTCTTGGAAAGAAAGGTAGAATCGAAGAGGCTACTGAATTTACTTTGAAGATGCTTAAGAAGGGATTAGATCCCACACCTGTGACGTATAGAACAGTGATCCATCGATATTGTCAGATGGGCAGAGTGGAAGATTTGCTAAAATTATTAGACAAAATGCTTTCAAGATCAAAATGCAGAACTGCATACAATCAAGTTATTGAGAAACTATGTAGTTTTGGAAACCTTGAGGCCGCTGATAAACTCTTAGGAAAGATTTTGAGAACAGCCTCAAGAGTTGATGCTAATACGTGTCATGTGCTAATGGAGAGTTATTTGAGCAAAGGGATTCCTCTTTCAGCATATAAAGTAGCTTGCCGAATGTTTAATCGGAATCTGATTCCTGATTTGAAGTTGTGTGAAAAGGTGAGCAAGAAACTGATGTTAGAAGGAAAATCAGAGGATGCAGATAAACTTATGCTGCTTTTTGTTGAGCGGGGGCATACTTCACATTGCAGTCAAGAGACCTTACAGAGGTGACTACATGGTTTTCTAATAATCCTTCAAGAACTCCAAATGGTAATACACTCACATTGTAGACTTAATTTTCCATGTAATTCTTCAATTATTGGCTGGCACTATTCAGAATCTTCTTTTCAAAAATTGCAAAATTTCTCAAGTTTCTCACATTTCTTCTTTCCTGAGAATTTAATGGGATGACATATTGATACTTACAACGCCTAAAATTACTTTTTGTTGAAAAGAAATTTGTACTCTTTTAATTATTGTTATTATATTAATTTATCAAACATGAAAAATTTTGCAACAACAGCCAAAGAATTGTGCTTATAACGTTATATACATGTCCAGCCATTGCTTTATACAGAAATTTCTTAATAGCACAAGTAGAAGCAAGATGGAGGTTCGTTGTATTCAGGCTTTAGAAAGAAAATTGAGGAAGAGGAAAAAACAAAAAGAATGACAAGGGCAAACCTCTCTTGTGCTCTTCCCTCTCATCTTCAAAATAGAGCGACTCTTTAGGGGATAAGTTACATTCTTAAGAAATGAACTTAACTCACCAATCATTTGATATGAACTGTGCAGTTTATTATTCTTATTCTGATTGATATATTAGTGCTCTGATTATGATTAGTATCTTTAAGACTAACTATATATTATGTATCTGTTTGTGTTTTAATTTGTTGAATTGGCCAGGAAACGTTTTGTGCATATGTCATTTAGTGCTTGCGACTGCCTTCTAGAGATTGATTATTGAACATGGACTTACGTGCAAAAGCTGCTTTCCAATTGTTTTCGCACACATGGCATGAAGGAAAGATCAGAGCGACTTCTATGCTTGTTATGTTGCTAGTAAGTAACAGAATATAATGCATTAAGTAAAGGTTTCTTTTTTGTTTATTCATGTCTTGTGACTGAAGGCATTATATTGATAAAGAAAACAAGATTGAAGTTTTCCTTTGAAACAAGAAGTATACTATTTAGGACAGAAAGGGCATACTAGAAATAGTTCTTTTGTCTTAGAATAAAAACCATATGTTCAAATCAAGAAAAATTTGTCAAGTAAACTAAGGAACTATGTATCATGCAGCTACTATCATTTTCCTGTCCATCTTCTGAACTGCCAAATGAATTGAGTCTGTAAATTCACTGAGCTTATAACTGTTAACTCCATTTTCTCTATATTATTGCAACTTTATTCTGAAAAAATAACTTATGGAGGCAAAGAGATTCATTCCTTGAGCTTGACATAGCTTTTCTTTCTGAATTGGAAGGAGAGGAAATAGACTCTTTTCTTTGCAATTTGGAGAGAAGGAATTCTTAATTTATCCAAGTGTATTTTTCTTTATATAATTTTCCTCTCTCCGAAGAGGAGCCTTGGCGCAACGGTAAACTTGTCGCGGTGTGACCAAAAGGTTACGGGTTCAAGTTGTGGAATCAGCCTCTTGCAGAAAAATGCAGGTTAAGGTTGCCTACATACACCTTCGGGTGCACCCTTCCCCGGACCCTGCATAATTGCGGGATGCCTTCGTGCACAAGGCTGTTTATTTCCTCTCTCTACTTTCCCTCTCTTCCAAACAAGAAGAGGAAATATTTTCTTCTGTTTACTATCCCCCTTCCCCTTTCTTCTCCTCCCATTTGTTGACATTCACAAAACACAGTCTTGGGTCAGTAAGTGGTTTCCATGGACTGCAGCTGCACAACCTTCAACATGGTGCAAAGCTCAGAAGAGGCACTTAGTTTTACTGAAATGCTCAGTGAACTAGAATATTTTTTTTTTTAGTTTCTGGAATATGTTTGCTGCATTTGGTTTTTGAGAAATAGCTCCTTTGATTTCTCGAAAGAAAAAACCACAAATGACTCTCTCATGATTAAATGGCCAGAACTTTTGTATCTGAATTTTGGTTTTCAAGTTGAATGTTGTATTTTAATTGGTGTTTTCTTTCACTTTTTTTCTCCAGTTCCATGATAATGTGAAATAAGATATTGCAAGATTTGGGAAAACATATTTTTTCTGAAGGTAGGGTTGTAAATTTAAGTTGCTCAGGAGTTACTCGAGACTTGGTTCAGTAAAAGGTCATTTGAAATTGGCTGTATGAAAGGTCATTTGAAATTGACTCGAAAATTAAATGAGCCAAGTTTGAGTCAAGCTTGGTTCACAACGAGTTCGTCTGTAACTCTTTAGTTAAAGGCAAATTCCACATCATCTAAGTACAAGGAAGAAGTAGAGCATATAAGTAATGTGGTCTTAAGTATGTTGCGGTTTAGGGAGTTACTTGGAACTTGGAAGAGTTTCAAAATTAAGCATACTCACTTCAGAGAAGTTTAGGATGGATGACCTCGTAGGAAGTTCTTTGTTCCACCCCATAGCAAACACATGAGGGCTCCCTCGGTCATACTAGGATTGGGTGTTAACTTGGGAGCTTGGACTATATACAAGTATTAAAATTTTAATAAAATGATGTCTTTTGTTTATCGAACTCGAGCTCTGCACGTTTCAAACTTGTCAAGCTGATCTCGAACTCAGCTATTTATCAGTTTCTGACAGAGGATTGTGGTGTTGATATGTTGTATTTGGAATGAGGTGGTTTGAAATGAGAGATCTGTATGATGATATGTGATTAGGCTAATGGTGTTCATCTTTGTTATCAATGTGTTACAAATTCTTACATAGCATTACATTTTTCTAGCTAATAAATTAATTTTTAACAAATGTTGTTCTCTGCAAGTTTATTCATAAACTGCTGCTTGTGCTGACATATCTGAATTCTGTTCCAGTGCCATACCTGCTAATTGACCATTGAGCCTGCCTCAAAGAGATATACTTGGGTTTAATTTCTCCTAATATGTTGCCGGATAAGTTGAGGATTGGCCATGCTCAACATCACCTTATAGCAATGATATTGATCTCCGATGCGTAGACTGAAATTAGCCGGAGAGGTAACTGTTTCCACGGCATTGTATTTTCCATGTTCGTCCAACGTCTCATCTTTGCTTTATGTTGTTTCTAATGATGATTTATCACTTCATTAATATGGTTATGCAGGGAACAGCAATAGCATACTAGTTGGGGGAGAAGCTAGCAAATCTGGAAAAAGCTTTACAGGCGCTGGGAGTTCTGTAAGATTACCTCCCTCCCTCCCTCTATTTGATGAAGATTGAATATTGTGATGAGCCATTAACGCCCTTGACACAAGAACATAAGACACGTTTTCTATGGCGATTTTAGCCTTTAACTCGTTTTTTTTCCCCAAGTGAAGATAGAATTTATCACGTGCAAAATGAGGAATTATGAGGGTTTAGCCTTTAACTCGTTTTTTAGCCTTTAACTCGTTTTTTTTCCCCAAATAGAGTGTTCGTATACCGTATTTGCGAATTTCAATAATTTGTATAGTGGTTATGCAAACTTAATAAATTATTATTTTTTTCTCTGCATATTGAGTATACGAACTTGTGACAGTATATAAATTAATGACGAACTTTTTAAAGGTTCAGTCTTCTATATTTAGGATTTTAAATTTAGCGTTTAAATTTTCCATTCATAATCGTTATGCAAACTCTTTTTAAATATCCACATTTTAAATTTAACACTATTTTCTGTTCACATTTAAAATTATAACACTCTCTTTGAAAATTACTCGAATTATGTACACCTCTACTCTCCTCTCAGCCTGTCATATTATGAATTCAACTTAATTTTTTTTTTTATTTGATTGAAATTATGAGCCAGTTTGCTTCCTTCAAATAATGTTTAATTCATCTCTTATTTGCAATTAATAAAAATAAAAAACAATTTTAATGATAATTTATTAAAAAATTTAGTAAAATGTAGCTGTCGATGATGCTTTGGATTCATTTAACCAATCATTAAGAAATATATTTAGAGGATTAAAAATATTATTAAGATTTTGACAATACATTGCATTAAAATATATAATTTTATAAATAAAAAAGGACAAGTTAAAACAAATATTTTAAATCTTTTAATCCAATATTTTTTTTATAAAAAATTAAAATAAAATCAAATCCACACAATCATTTATTATTGAGGTTTCCACTTACAATTACACCACCACTAAATGACCATTTTATCCACCAATCAATCAATTAATGAAAAGAATCGTAACCGTCCATCACATCCAACTATAGATACCCAACCCAACAGATACTTAAAAAAGGAAAAAAAAAATTGATGCCAAATGTTTGACCACAAATTTATCCAGGGTACTTTCGTCATTTTAAGAAAAGCTAGGAAATCTTGTGCATCTTCTAGACAGGAAAACTGTGCACCCGTCTTTAGGACTAATCGTTGGATTATAGATGATGTCATCACAGCCATCAGTTTTATGGCGCTTAAAATCGAAAAGCGTAGAGAACATCGCAATGAAGAGCACCAGATGATTCAAAGCGTACCTTTGGCCCACACATTGGTGGGCCCCTGCTCCAAATGCTAAGAAGTTCCTTCTATACACCTGATCTTCTTGTCTCTCTTCTGAAAACCGGTCTGGGTCGAACCGCTCTGGGTCGGTGAAACCTTGAAACGAGCTCTCGTAAACCGACGGGAATACTATGGTTCCTTTGGGAATCGTGTACGACTCCGTCAATGGGAAGTCCTTCATGGCGACATGCGGCACTAGCGTCGCCGGCGCGCGATACCTTAAAACTTCACGCGCCACAGCTTGTGTATACTTCATTTCTCTCACCTGGTCTGGAGTGATCAGCTTGTCAGACTCCGGCGACCATATGCGGATAACTTCTTCCCGAACTTTAGCTAAGACGTCGGGATGCGACTCGAGCAGCGCCACCGCCCATAGAAGAGAAGAAGTGGAAGCATCCTGAGCGGCAAACAGAAAATCAAACAAGTAACCGCCAATATCAGCATCGCTAGTGTTTGGTGGAATAGGTTCGCCAGCGGCTTTGGCGGCGGAGATTTCCTTAACAATTTCTTGCATCCAGAAATCAACCAAACAAGTAGGCTCGTCGTTGCTTGACATTCTGTTTTTACTCTGTTCTGCACAACCGGCAAGCGTATGAGCAAGGCGGTCAACGGCGAGGCGAGCGTCGCGAAACGCGAAACCAGGCAAGTCAATAGGAAGTTTCATGGTGCCAACATTAAATAAATTATAGTCAATTTTGAATCTCTGTCGAGCTTCACTAGCTAAGTAAGGACCAACCATAACAGTTTGTGACGTCTCGAGATTCATGTCACGAACCATTAAACGTAGCGAAAGTGGTTCACTAGGATTTTCCATAGCCATTGCTTCCCATTTCTTCAAATGCCTGAGAATTATAATCTGCTGCAGCCGAGAGTAGGTAGACAAAGCTTTAGGAGTAAAATTAGGAGCAATCCGACGGCGAAGATCTTTATGATCTTGACCAAACATATAAATCAAATTATGTTCTCCAAACAGTTTCTTCCCAAAAGGATGACCGACGAGCATAAAAGCGTCGGGTCTTACATTAGCAAAAATAAGATGAGAAAGCTCGGTGTCGCGAATGAAAACGATGAATTTTCCGATTATGTAGTTGACGGAGAAGCCACGGCGGGAGGAGAGAGTAGCTTGAAGGTCCCAGAATTTAGTTGGGTCTTTGACTAAGGAAATTGCGTTTCCGATAATCGGAAATACAAAAACAGGGCCGGAAGAAAGCCGTTTCTTGATTAAATAAGAGATCTGTTCGAGAAACAGTAAAAAAATAATCAAAGAAACGAGGTACTGTATTAGCGACGACATCGAGAAGGAAAGCATTTTCGAATTAGAAGAAGGAGGTTAGATTAGATAATATATATATATGTAGAAAAATTAATATTAATTAATTTAAAACAAATTGAACTAAAAACAATTGTAAATTTATGTCTGAGTTTTGAAACAAATGGCAGTAATGACGGTTTGAGTAAGAAAAGGTTTTTTTAAAAATATATATATATATAAAAATGGTCAAAGGAGGATGGCTAGAATTGACAAAAAAAGGTCAAAGGAGAGGGAGAGGTTAAATGGGAAAGAAAGAAAGAAAGAAGAAAAAGAATAAGAAGCAAGTAAGAAAGAAAATAAATGTATTCATAGGACGGCAAAAAGAATGAAATACAGCTGGAATAAAGGTGATGACGTGGAAAATCAGAAGAATCATTAATATAATGACAATAGTTTTTTGGACCAATATTATTTTGTCTATTTTTTAAAATTTTAACTAATTCGTCCTTGTTATGTTATCTGTTAATAGTTTGTTTGACCAATAATTTTTTTTTAAAAAAAAATTATACTATTTTATTCTTATGTGAATTAAATATTAAAATAATATAACACTGGTTTTGACAGAAATAATATATATTTATTAATAAATTTAAAAAATTATTCGATCAATTTATTTTTTTTATCTTTTTTTAAAAAATAATTAAAAATAATAATATGATATTTGTAATTATGACAAATAAATGATCTAAATGATATATGATTTATTGATTTGTTAATTTCTGTTACTATTTAATTAATAAAAAATAAAAAAGACAAATAGTAATTTTTTAAAATATAGAGCAAAACAGAATATTAAGTAAAATATAGAAATAAGTTGGTTCAATTTTAGAGAAAATAAGAATAATAATATAATAATATTTTTAATTTTGAATTAACATTGGGTTTTAGTTTTTGATAGTACCATTATTAGATAAAAGTGTGGGTATAATAATTTATTAAATAAATAATAATAATAAAAAGGTGGCCTTTATTGAAACTTTTGATAGTGATTAGATGCTTTTTGGGTTGCAATGGTGAGCTGTTGTTTAATATTGAATTATATAAGTCCAATTTGATTTGATTTGTTTTGTTTGAGTTTGAATTGAATTCTTTGATAGTTTACCTTCTAGGTGTTTTTGGATTGGAAGGTGATGTTATTATTACACATGCCCAAAACATCAAACTTTTCAAAATTTGAATTATATTAATTTATTCATAATTTTCTTAAATTTCTATAAACTTACTTATATACTATTTTTATAGTTTCATTTTTCTATTTCCATTTTGATCGAACAATAAAATCTTCAACCTCTGTCTATTCGTGACTTTTAAGAACGTAACATAAAGTTGTTTATGTGCAAATACCAATCTTTTGAGAAATAATCCAATTTGTGATAGAGATTGTCTTTGACTTTTATTGATGTTCATGGCAAAAGGCAATGTAATAAGGAATTGTCTGCGTCCAATCTTGAACGGAATTCTCAAATTCGATGGTGTTAATGTCATTCTAGGAATGAAAGATTTTTCACCAAATGTATCTCCTAATAGTATTTGTGTTTCAACGACTCGTTTTCCAAGCTTGATAATAATTAATCTCATACCGTTGCACAATTCTGCAGTATGGACTATGTTTTTGAACAACATTATCATAAAACCTTCTTCGGAATGATTTGAGATCCCTTTATTGTATACTTACATCATTGGAAGAAAATTTCATGAATATGAGATTCTTTTAAAATAAATTTATATATGTATTAATTTATTTTCCAATTTAAAATTAGTATGCTACATGTCTTAATCAAATTACAACATGCACATGATGTACTTGTAATTGTTCTGAAAATTAGATAAGGAGTGATACATTCATTCTCACCATTACTTGACATATTGCAAATTAATTTTTGTTTTTATATTTTAGTTAAAAATTAATAACTTGAAATTTATTATTTTACTAATTTTATTCTCTCAATTTGTTTTTATTATTTTCTAAGTTAATTTCCATAAATAAGAAGAAAATTTGATAGTTTAACCAAAATACTCTATCTATATGGACTTTTAATTTCTAGATTAATGTTAGGTTGTGTAATTATTATCATAATAGTAATATTTTTCTTTTTTTTTTAATTTAAAAGTTATATTTTCAATTAATTACATTTTTAGCACTTCTTATAGAAACAATTTATTTTACTAATAATGAAGTAAAATATAATTTGACCAATTAATTTTCTGGTTTTGTTTGTAGACTCCTATAATAATATCAAATTATTTAAGTAAATACTTTATAAAATATTAATTTTTTTTTCCATCAAATATTGACAAATTTATCAAACTCTTGAAAATAATATACTAAGTAATTTTGCCAACTCTATCCTTAGGGGAGTTTTAGGAAACTTATAAGTTGTTTAAATCTGCTTATAATTAGCATTTAATTTATAAGCAATATGATTTGTTTACTTTTAAACTTCTTTTATGATATTTTTCTTCTTATAAAGAATTTTAAAAAACAGTAATTTATAGTTTTATTTTTCTACTTATAAAGAAAAATGGTTTAACTAAATAAAAAACCATTATACTTTTATTTATTTTTTAAAAAAAATTCAACATAATCATATTTAAATCTATTAAATTATTTTTTTTATCATTTTAAGTAAATTATAAGCAATAAGCTAAAAACACCAGATTTAGAAAAACACCTCTTAATCTATCAACAAAACTAAGTGTTGAGAATTATATTATCAGCCCAGGCACGTGAAGCTCACGCACTGCCTAGTTGGGCTATTTGTCCATTTTCAGCCAACTTATGGAGGAATTTGTACAAATGGGTTATTTGAACAACTAGTCCAAGTTCAGGGGCTAATTTGGATAATCTCCCTTCTTATTATATTACCATCAAGCATTTGATTTGATGGGACATGAAATAATAGTGAATTTAAATAATGATTTAATTTTATAAAAATAGGAGTTAATTAGAACATTAAAGAAAGAAAGAGATAGGCTAAGCTGTCTATGGTACTATGTTAGTTGGCAGACTTGTATCGATCTTTTTTGTCAGAACGTTAGTAATAGTGAGGTTGACAATACGATTTTCTTATTCTATTTTTATTTTATTTATTTATTTTTATCTTAAAATAATTAAGATTATCAAATTAAAAATATAGTTTTACAGCACATTTTCACACTTTGTATTTCCAATTTCATATTTAAAAATATAGCATTTTTATACTATTATACCTTTTTATAATAAATTATTTTTCTAATGTAAAGAATAAATAAATTATTTATGTTTTTTAAAAATTAAAATATGAAAGTTACAATAAACATTAATTCGTGACACATGAATGACGTAGAACCGATGCCGCTGCCACCACCGCCCATGACCAAAGGACCACCACCAAATCAAAGCTTGGAAGTCAGGTAACATCGACGACGGCCCAAACAATCTTCTAGAACGATATGAGTCTCTATTCAAAACTTCCATGTTTGAATCTTTCCGAGCAAATTTCAAGGTTTTTCGGTGATCATCTGCGAAACGTAAATGCACCATTAGACTCATCTCCCCAATAACTTCAATTTGATGTTCCAATATGTTGTTTTTCAATGGTCAAGGAGAGAGAAACATACTATATGTTACTTTTTTTGGCTGCATATGGTGGGTCATAAGAAAGTAAGGTTATATTTGGTATCTACGAGTCGAGAGTTTTCCGATGATATATCATTTGTTAAGTTTCGTCATCGTTGTAATTTTTCAATAACAAGCTGCTACTAAGGTGTTTACGCAAAGAAGATGAAGATGGTGTGATTGTGTTTATGGTTTCTATTACGTTTTACTGAATTGTATTAAAATTATTTGAATTGTATTGACGTTTATTAAATTGTATTGAACTTACTGATACCGAATTGTATTGGAGTTTACTAAATTATATTGAAATTTATTGAATTGTATTAAAGTTTACTGAATTGTTTTAAAATTTACTAAATTATACTGAAACTTCTGATATTGAATTGCATTGAAACTTACTAAATCGTATTGGCATTTACTAAATTGTACTGAAACTTATTAATGCTGAATTGTATTGAAGTTTACTAAATTGTATTGACATTAACTAAATTTTAGGAATTATCGATTTGTACTGATTTCTTTTTATTCTAATGATTTCAAATGATTTTTATTGATTAATACTAATTTTTATTCATTTTATTGATTTGTATGCATTTATTGGATTATATTTTTTAGATTCAATAAGAGTCAATAAGAATCAGTAATAATTATATATATATGAATATGCAGAATCAATAAGAATCAATAAAATTTTTAATGTTTATTGTTATTGAATTTTACTGAATTTTTTTCTTGAGTATTATTGAAATGTAGTCACTTCTGTCATCTTTATTTTCTACACGGGTTGAAACTCTAACTGCCATTAATGACTTGAATTTTTAACGATTATGAAAGCTAACAAACTATATATCATCAGGAAACCCTTAACCAATAGATTCTGAGTATGGCCTCAAATCAGAGGTCCATAGCTGAAAAGACAATGAATCAAGGTTTCAAATATTTCGGGTCTAAGAAAATCCGAAACTTGATCTGAATTAAAATCACCCTTACATACGTCATTTGTCGGAGCTATGGTACCAATTGAAGTCATCGTCACCTGGGCTAGTGATTGGTGACATCGAACGGTCAATTCCAACAATGTATGGACGATAAATGGAGGTGAAAAAGGTGGCAAGGAGGCTCTATTTCTATTTGAAAACTGGTATTATACCCGCGCGTTGCGCAGTTAAAATAAATTATATTTAATAACATTAATTTAGAAATAGTTTCAAAATTTAGTCCAAAACTTTGTTATATATAGATAGATAAAATATCTATTTATATAATTGATGGAAAGTCAAATTTCAAACATAACGGTTTTAATTCACATTTAAGAAATTTAATGTGCATTTATACATTCTTATCTTAATGACTTTTAATATCCCTAAGGTATAATAATTTTTAATAGAAAAGTCTAATTTTTACAGTTAGTGTAATTTAATATACATTTACCCTATTTAAGTGATATTATTTCTCACAATATATTTTTATTAAAATAAAATTATATTTTAGTTTTTTTTTTCTATTTAAATAGAATATTCTTTAAGAAAATTATAACATTATCTCAAAATAAAATTATAAATGTTATTTGATATAAATTTTTAAACAATTTTACAATATATAGAAATTATTAGCATCATTGAATTCTAAATTATTGTAATATGTACTTTCCCTTTCAAATTTGTAATATTTAAATTAATTTAATTATTTATTGAATTTCAAAGAAAAATCATTGAAATATGATGTACATGTTATTTTGATTTTTTTTAAACAATATTATTTTGAATATTTTAATTATTTTTTAATTCAAATAATTATTCACATTAATTGTGAATTTTAATATAATATGTATTAAATTAATTAAATTGATATAAAAAAACCTTGATAAATTGAGGACATATAAATATTTAAATTTTCATAATTTTATATATGATGATGATAATTTTTTAACTGATTCTTTTTTCTACGTTTGGTGATGTGTATCGTTGATTTTAAAAAAAAAAATATAGAAGTAGATTAATAAAAAAAAGAAATTTTTAAGAGAGAACAAACACATAATGTTAATAGATATGTTTATTTAATTAATTTATTTATTTAATAGGTGTGTAAATTTTTATTTTATTGTCATGCAATTTTTTAATCAGTTGACTACTATTAAATGTTGAATAAGGAAAATTTCACTATTAATTTTCATTATATCAAATTTAAATTTTGAAATTACATTAATAATTTATTTAAAGAAAAACTAATAAAAGTAATTAATGGATTAAATAGAATTTAATTAATAATATCAAATTTCATGTTAGTTTCTTAATTTAACCAAAATTTTGTTATTATATATTACTAGTATTATACCTGCGCGTTGCGCAGTGAGCATATATTGATGCCAGTAATAGGATGGAAATTACACCCGCAGATAATTAATTTAGATAGCTTGAATTTTTTCAATCTCGATCTACCCTTAACAATATGAAAATTAGAGGTATGTCTCCTACCATGAACCTCTAAAATGCTCTCTTACCTCGAACACTCGTAATTCAGGCTGTACCCCTCGCTGGAACAAAAAATTCACAAAGAACCACAACGTCAATCTATCTAGATTTTAATATAAATAGAATTATTTATTTTAACTTTTTAAATAAAAATAGTAGCTAGATCAACCAGATACTAACTTGAAATGGTCTACCGAAAAAATGGATCAAACCGTCAATGTGGTGGTTTAGTTAATGGTTTATACAAAATTTCAATTGTAACTATAATTGAACCATAAATGTGTGGATAACTATGAACAGTTACGGTTCATAATTTGACCTTTTAAAAAAAATCATTTGAGTTAGGCGTAAAGTGAAGATTTGAAACACGTAATTAACTGAAATTCTAGTGAACTGTAAATCAAACATGAACCAACGATTAAAAAATTAATCTTGAACATCATGATCATTGTCTAATTGAAGGGTAATATTTTATGAACCTAATTCACAAACAAAACTTGCCTAAACTAAATCGTAGTCAAATATTGTATCCTTAATTTAAAGGAAGAGCTCACACTCATATAAAAAATGAGAACAAAAACTCTCATTAAAAGAAGAAAAATGAACACAAATTATAAAAACATTATATCTATAAAAAATGTCAGATCTGGTATATTTTATAAAGAAATAATTAAAATAACTATTGGAGGGGCTACTGTTAGCTAAAGAAACTAACGATAGCCCAAAATTTGGGCTTAGAAAAGAAAGAAGTTGAGAAAAAGGAAAAATTCTCTTGACATCAACTCCATAACTTCTTTTTCTTTCGTATATATTTTCAAAAAATTAGAAGTAACCTTCATTTTGGTATTCTAATTCA
Source organism: Croton setiger (assembly GCA_948099555.1). Classification (NCBI taxonomy): domain Eukaryota; kingdom Viridiplantae; phylum Streptophyta; class Magnoliopsida; order Malpighiales; family Euphorbiaceae; genus Croton; species Croton setiger. The sequence continues at coordinate 665 of CANUEY010475459.1, read as the reverse complement.
ATATCAATATTTGTTCCAGTAATCTCTAATAATTTTTTTTTTCACTCTAATCTTATACAATAAAATTTATCTGAGATATTAAATAAACATAAGATATAAAACTTACTTTGAAAAATAAGAATTTAGAATCTTCTAGATAAATTGAAAAAATTAGCAAGAATGAATAAATTAAGCAAAATGAATAAAACTAAATGAATTACAAAGAAATGCTATAAACTATTTTAAATTAGACATATCTTTTGATAATCTCAAGATGACAATTATCATTGCAATTTCAAGTACAATTTAATGATCAACATGTCGATGAATATTGAAATTAAATCTATAATTGATAGAATAGAGAACAAATTATAGAAAAATTTACGGCACTGTACATAATTTTAAATTTAAAGTTAACAACTTTCATAAAAATCTAAAAATGGTAATTAAATATATATTTTTGAAAATAATTATATAGAAAAGTTGAATACCTATAAATATTTATTTTTAAACAAACTAATTATAAATATTTAAATTAAGAAGTCTAACTGTTGACGTTCGATTTTTGCACCCCAAAATTATCCGAGGATGTTAAAGAGCTTCGAATTAGAAATCAGCCAAATTCCTTTTCGGTCCGCTCTTTCCTCTTTTCCAAAAATATTTTCCTAAAATTTTTAGTCCTTTTT
>CANUEY010474537.1:0-12817 GCA_948099555.1 Croton setiger | reverse complement strand
TATACACATATACATATATACATATACATATATACATATACATATATACATATACATATATACATATATATATACATATATATATATATATACATATATATATATATATATATACATATATATATATATATACATATATATATATATATATATATATATATATTATATTACTTAAATGATATCAATCGAAACTGTACAAATTATTAAATTATTTATTCATTTAAATAAATATTTAATTAACATAAATTTTCAAAAAATAGACCATACCCCTCTGCCCTCCCCAAATCTCGACCCCTTTATACCAATTTCCAGCCTAATATATATATATATATATATATATATTATATGTATGTATAGGACTTAAATGATATCAATCAAAACTGTACAAATTATTTATTCATTTAAATAAATATTTAATTAACATAAATTTCCAAAAAATAGACCATACCCCTCTGCCCTCCCTAAATCTCGACCACTTTATACCAATTTCCAGCCTAATAACGAAGCTCAACCTTATAACCCTTTCGTATCCAAAACAAGTTCCTCATACAAAGACATTATTACCAATGCAAACATGTCAAACTACCAAATAACTTCTACTATCATTTTTTAGACTGAACTAGATGATTGGGAATGGTTAAAAGCGTGTATAGTTGGATGTGTTTATTTCCCAGAAAATATCCTTTCCTTATGATCAAATTTGCATTCGATTAGGAATTTTGATATTGAGGTCAAGCCTATGAATGGAAACATGGTACTATTTTGTTTCGATTCCAAATCATTAATGGAGGACTTTTACAAGGCGACCCAAAATGGCTCTCGCAATGGTTTGAGTTGGTTAAATTGTGGGATAAATCAAATTTTTGTATGTCCCATTTCTTCTAGTTAAAATGTTATAGAGTTCCTATTATAGCTTGGAATTCTAGATTTTTCTTCACAATGGGTACGCTTTGAGTATTATGAGTCAGTTATAGTATGAATAAGCTATGTAGATTGGATTTCGCAAGGATTTTGATCTCAACCTCATCCATGGAAGTGATATCCAAAATTGTAAAATGCACGATTAATTGAATTGAGTATATGATCAAAGTTTTAAAGGAACAAAACTAAGATTTCCTTAATTTTTTGTTCTGATAAAACCTTCCCTGCAAAATTTTCTCAACATTCTAAAGTTCCCAAAAAACCTCTCTGTAATGCATCTCCCTCATCTTATTCATCCTCAGAATCACTATCCTCACCGGAGTCTTACTCTTCATCCCACAAGAAGCTAAACTCTTACCTTGAGATCTATTATTCCTGTCTCAGATGATTCATTGCCAATGGAACAGTGTCATTATAAATCGTCTTCCAACTTGTTAGTAGCTGAAAATCATCATTACTCTGTCTTTGAAAATTCCTTGCTCGGTAACCGTTCTTATCATATGTCCCCTTCTCTTGTGGCGAATTTTAACCATGTTTAGATGCCTAATCTTGCTCTCCAGGTTCTATAACAAAGTATTCCTTATCACCTTCTGAACTTTTGGACTCTAACCATATGGCCCATAATGTCTTTGAGCCCTTTACTTCCTAGCCCATTTTTTAGTACCAAAAAGAAATCCAAATGTATTCCTGACTTATTCCCTATACCTAAAAGATTTTTCAAACGAATATTCCTAGGTCCAAAAAGAAATTTGTTGTTAAACCTAAAAGACCTGTCAGACCTTCCAAGAAAACCAAATCGGTACCTTTTCAAGCTCATCCTTCTAAAACCAAAGCCAATGTTTTAAATAAAATCATCATGATTATGGAAAAAAGTTTCCTATAGTTCCCTCTTATTCCTCTTAGAGGACGTCTCCTTGTTGAATGCGACTATCATCGCTCAGTATAAAAGCACTTTAGTGCGACATCCTCTAACCAAGCATGTTGTGATTCTATTTTGGAAGCTTTCAAAACTTAGGAGGTAGCAGAAGCTCTTGGTTTGATGGAAGGTAGGGATAAGGAAGATTTTGTTAGGATTTTGGATTCCATGATTAACAAAAACTTGGAATTTGCTCGTGGACAAGAATCATCAATTATGACAAGTATTATGTCTTGAATGTAAGAGGCTTATCATCTAGTCTCAAAAAAGGGAAGTGAGAGAACTAGTGTTAATATAAACGTTTGATTTCATTTCTGCAAGAGATAAAATTGGAGGTAGTGACAAATAATTTAGCTAGACAATTGGAAGGTATGTCTAAAAACTTTATGTATACCTCTCTTTCTTCAAATAATTTTGAAGGGTTCCTCATTTTATGGGATGAAGAGGAATTTCAATTGTCAAATAATAAGGTTAATCTTAGATGAATTATAGTGAATGGTTCATCTAGGAGCCTCAAATGTCAACTCATGGTGAATATCTATGCTTCTAACAGTATTGTGGAAAAAGCAGTTTGGTTTGAGCAATTATAGAAGTTTTTACATATAGAACACATTTAATCATTATGGGAGATTTTAATAAAATCCTTCACATCCAAGAAATGAGGAACTGTTGTTTCTTATCTCCAAGTTCATCAAATTTGGAAGATTTTGTGAATTCTCTCGGTTTAGTAGATTTCCCTCTTTCAAGCCTATCCTTTACCTGGTTGGCATTTTCCTACGCTAGCCAAATTGACAGGTGCCTCTGTTATGCGAATCTATTTAATTTATTGAATGGATTTGTACTTTAAAAACTGCCGAAAGGAATTTCATATCATAATTTAATCTTGCTTCATAAACAATTAGTTAATTAAGTTTCTAGACCATTTAAGTTCATTAATGCTTGGCTTCTCTTTCCTGGTTTTGAAGAATTGGTGAGAAACTGGTGGTCCTCCTTTGATCACAATCTGAATTTTCAGGCACAATTGAGGGCTTTGAAAAAGTTTTATTAAAGAAGTGGAATAAAGAGTTTTTTTGGCATATAGATCAAAGGGTTGATGATTTGAAGGAATAATTAGAAGTAATAGATTAGTTTGCATGTTCTACAAATTCATGAACCAAGAAAAGAAAGATTATCCTTGCAGATTTATGGAGTGCTTTAAGAAGACAGGACTCTTATTGGAAGTAACTTTCGAGGCTATAATGGTGTAAGCAGTGCGATACAAACACTAAATTCTTCCAAGTAGTGGAAAATTTGAGGAGATCCTCTAACCTTATCCTCGATATTAAGATTAACAAGCAAATTTTCTCTAATCTGACATTAATAAAGAAGCAGATTTTTGAATATTTCAAAGATTTTTTTAATCAACCCTCTAAGCCTAGATTAAATGTCTCTTCCATTAACTTCAGTAAATTATACCTAATGGACAGTTTGCTCTTAAAAGCTAATTTAGACTTGCTGAAAATCAAGAAGGCAATTAACTCTTGTACGGGATCAAAGGCACCAAGTCTGGATGGATTCAATCTCAATTTTTTTTAAAGGTTTTTTTGCCTTTGATTATGTAGGATTTGCGTTCATTTGTTTGAAATTTTCTAAATCAAAAAGTGATTATGGCAGACAACTTCTGTTCCTTCCTAGCTTTTATCCCAAAGAAGTAGAGAGCCATTTCAATTAAAGATTTCATACTTATGTCTCTTCTTGGATCCCTTTACAAGATCATTGCTAAGGCTCTCTCCATGCATTTAAAAGCACATATACATGCACTAGTCTTAGAGAGGCAAAGCACTTCGTACAAGGGAGGCAAATTCTAAACAATGTCCTCATTAACAATGAAGTAATTCACTTAGTCAAATGCTCTAAATCTAAAGCTTTGGTTCTAAAATTAGATTTCAAAAAGGCTTTTGACACCATCAGATGGGACTACATTTTTTATGTATTAGCCTCAATGAATTGTGGCATTAAATGGATTTCTTGGATTAAGAAGTGTATATCTTCAGCTAGAATATTTGTTCTTGTTATTGGAACTCTTACAGATGAATTCAGAAAATCTAGAGGGCTTCGTCAAGGGTGTCCGTTATCACCATTATTGTTTATTCTAGGTGTTGAAGGCCTTCCTAAGCTTTTTTTTCAAAGTAGTGCAGATGGGTCTTATAAAAGGAGTTCCTTTTTTGGATGCACAAACTTTCTCACTCATCTGTAATGGATGATACACTAGTGTTTTGTGAATACTTTAAGAGCAACTTATTAAATGAAAAGAGAGTACTTGATTGCTTTGAACTATTATTGGGCCTAAAGATAAACTTCAAACAAAAGCACTTGATAGGAATTAATGTTGTAACACCGCTTTCCAGTCCACCCAAAAACCGTGAGTGAATCGAGCTGGGATACTACAACCGGTTAATGAGCTGAATACAGCATGGTGCAAAAATTTGAATAATAAAATTTCTTTTATATATATATAATTCAATATATTGTTTGCTTATATACATATGGATAACTGAATATACATTATCTGTTTATTAAATTATATGTCATTGACAACTATATGATTCTACTTTCTCATGCTAAACTGCATGCTTACCATAGTACTACTCTAATGTCCTTCATGATCTAACTCTCTCAATGCTCCAAAATTTACGTGTTTAGAAAATTAAACACACTAAACATATAACTGAATAGATACTTCAACTTTAATATGAGACAATATAAACACAATAACATACATTTATGAGCATATACCATTACCTAACTCGCCCTTGCTAGCTTGCATGTTACATATTTTATGAATGCTTAATTCATTGTCAATATTAATTATTTTAGGCAATAATGTCTTGTTCACTAGTTGGAGTATCTTTCCAAGATGTTATCTTGAGTTGATAATTATGCTTTCTACTGAATTTACTTATTGTCGATCTAAATCACTTAATGGTTTAATTTGTATATTCAACTAGATGTTAACACTAGTTACTTATTTCTATTATCTTATGATTTTGGGTTTAAGGATTTTGATGATGTCTAAACCCTAATGTGTGATTATTTATTTATCGATTTATAAAATTAAATCTTATGCTTTACATAGGAGATGAATTATGGATGTGGTCTAAATAACTGTAGGTTATGGTCTACTTACTGTACGAATAGTTTACATCATAAGATATTTTCCCTATTTCTGGTTGTAACTGTTTAATGATTTTGTACATAACATGTGTTATCAAGTTATTAATTTATTAGTCTTATCAAAGACTGCATTATTAAAATTAACTTACTTATTCTAACTTAAATTATCTGTGATTCCTTTTGATCCTCTTAATTCATGGTTAACTTACTATCAACATTTGATTAATTGATCATAATTTATACTCAAAGGTTAATTATTACAAGTTACTCTTGTTAATTATTTTTACTTTACCTTTATTTTACTATATTATGCTTATTATTACTATTATCCTTATTCAATTTCTTATATTATGATAAATACTAAACAACTTTAGGTTCAGTTCTATATATCCTATGTAGGTTTAACTACTTACTTTTGACTTATTATAGTTTATATATAAGATTGTCCTAAATCTTCTCCTTATTCTATAATCTATCTATATGTCACTTTTATTTTTTTTATTATTTATCATATCTATTTTTTGCAAATCCATTTTTTCTTCTCATGTTGATTCCATATGAAGCTTATTCAGATTGTTTACTTAATCTAGATAGATTCTTATTTACTAATCTTAGAGTTCTTTCTTAAGTTGTTTAAAACTCATTTATTGACCTAGTTTTTAAATATCTAATTGATATTTGTTAAACTATTATTTTCTTATTATTAATCACTTTCCTTAAACATTTATATTTAAACAGGTATCAGACAATTATATTCAAGTATATCAAATCATAATAACACTTGATCATTACACTACTATATTATGTACAACCACATAGTGTCATCACGACTTACCTTTTCAATCTACTTGATTAACCTTTATGCTTAATGTATATCATATAAAATACATATATTCAATACAAATATGTTATCAATCATTATCATTATGTATTAGATCATATACTTGCTCTGTAAGGTTACAATGATACCTAAGTGACAAAGTAACTGTGTGACTAGATACTAAGTTCCAAATATATCATAATCATTCTCATGGCCAAAGCTAGAATATCAAACTGTATGAGGCGCAGTTCTGCTAGATAATATGTTGCAACATATCCTTATCTACATGGTTTCTACCTAATCTCGTCGGAGTATAATATATCTTTATTAATATTACAATCATCACAACAATATCACAATCATCAATATCCCAATCACCATATCATATCGCATAATATAATAATTATATGATTTCGCTGGATGTTTGGTTTGACTATCTGTTTATACTAAAATTTGTATCAATATTTATGTTAACATGCCTTTTTATCATCATACATGCTTTATAATAAATCATATATACTTAATTTATCATGCATATAAACAACTACATACTTATAAATGTCATTAATATTTTTCTCTAAGGGTAGTGTGCGCTACCATGCCTTATTAACTTTTGGATGGGTTGTAACAAGAATAGTATGTGCTACCTTTTAGGTAGCGTACGCGAAAATGCCAAAATGCTAGGGTAGCGTGCACTACCAGCTGTATCCAAATGCTTTGTTTTTCTTTCCCATCTGTTTACAACAGAAACTCCTAATTCAATAATCCATAGTTTCATTTCTTTGATTCATATTAACTTATATCAATATGATAGTTACTATAATAACTCAACCACATGTTAATTATACCATTTCAATCAAAACATGCATAATAATTTTAATTCTTACACTATATTAAAGTTAAAGTATCAAACCTATAATCCAAACTTTAAAGCTTCAATCCTATCTCTCTTACTCTTTTTCCCTTTGAATTACTTCACCTAACAGAAACACAAACCTTATAAAATCTCTTTCTCTAATTGAAATGAATGAAAATGATAAGTATAAGCTTACTAGGTGATAGATATGTGCTTGATGATGGATAATCCTTGAAAGAATTTGATGATTTAATGAAGAAAATGGATGAAAGGAATGAAGAAAATGGTGAAAAGTAGGAGAGAAAGCAAAGAGATGAAGAATAACAGAAGTTTTCTAAGACTTTTATTCTTCATTTTGAGTTTTACTAAAAATTACTTATTGGATGCCTGATGTTTGATTTGTTACCTACTTAATGCTTCAAATTTATTAATTATTACAATGAGTTCCTATTTTATTGTTTATTTCAACTATACCCTTCTTATCCCACTTATGACTTAAATGATTTGAACCAACATTGGTTTAATCTGAACCAACTCGATATTCTAAATGCAACAACTCGATTACTAGAATGTTACAAATATTCCCTTAATAACACTATGAATTTGGCCTCGCTTATCAATTGTAAAGTGAAACATTTCCCCATCAGGTACTTGAGAATTGTATATCTAGTAATTAGGTAAAGCGTTTAAAAGTAGTATATAATACTACAACAATATGTCTAATAAAATTATAGATTTGCACTAATGTGAGTGGCAATTTAGATAAGAAATTATTTAAGTTTAGACACATGGAGGGTGTGGTGGAGGTATTTGAAATGTTGTAGAGGAGGTAAATTCAGAATTAATGAGCCATATATAAAGGAATTAAATAAAAGAAAATTAGAAAATTAAATATTCCTACATGAAATATTAAGTATGCTATTACTTTGAAAAAAGAGAATAAACACATCGTAATGAGAAAGTAAATGTTACAAAAAGAAAATAAACGGATTATATAGAGATTGTAAATAAATGGAGTTAGTGGATAATCAATTTGTGAGCTTTAAGTAGCGGAAAAGTATTCAAAAATAGTATTTCATTGCTAAAAACAATAAAACATGTTCAATTTCAAAAAAATTGTGTTTTTTATTTGACTAGAAAAATGGATTATGGGAGTGCGACTGATTTGGCCATGGCCATGGCATAAAATTAAATGATTTATTGGAGTGATTACCGCAATCATATCGATTAATTACCGTAAAAATTAAATAGTCTTGCACTGAAAATATTAAGAGAAATATAAAATAATAGGCATGTCATTGTTTGAAATAGAGAATGGAAAAATTTAAGAAGGTAAAAGAAATAGCAGATCTGAAATTATTCCGGCAAGTATCGCGAGGTAGTTTACTGGAGTGACTGGAATATTTCTAATAGAAATCGTAAGTAAAAATTAATTAAGTTTATTGGAATAATTATACACCTAAAAATAAGGTGAAGAATATAAACTAAGTTTAGCTAGTAATGATACAAATATTGGAGTACATAGCACCATAAATTAGAATATGGAGAAAATTGGTACCAGCTTGATATTATTTATTCGATCAATTAGAGTCCAATTATTATTATTCGAGTGTAATTAATTTATTAGGACTCAGCTGAAAAGAAAAAGAATGTTAAATAAATAGAAGGGGTTTAATTGAAAGGAATTGAAACTTTGGATGTTAAATGTGAATCACCATAACATGTGTCACATAGCATGTTTCCAATTCATTTTGGACAGCCATGTGGACTGATACTCATAAAAAAATAAATAAATAAATAAACAGCACAACAAAGGACTGATAATATTTTTATTTTTTTATTTAAAAAAGGAGACTAAAGAGAATAAAACTGAAACATCAAGCATTAGAATATAAATGTGAAATTCAAAATATATATATATATATATAGATAGATAGTTATGGTGACTATATGTCACCATTGCATGTTTGACTTAATAAAGATTAGTCAATAGAACCATGACAATAGAGAGTGTGTGTGTGTATAATATATACATAAAATCACCAATTGGAAATTGGAGAAACCGTTTGATGAGCCAAAAAAATAAGAGAAGAGAGTTAATAAATAAATAAATCATATATGTGTGGAGTCAATTAAGGTACGTTTATTAGTCAACGTTTCCCATTAATTTTCTTAGTCAATTTTAATATTAATTATTGATAGAAAATTTTAACAAACTAGAATTTTTTGTTTTAATGATACAGTTGAATCTAATAAACTAATTAGTGTGTAGATAAAATGTATTGGACAATAAATTGTTAGATTGAGTGAAAAATTATATTGTAGTTTTATAAACGAAATAATATTTTTATTTGAATGAATTAATCTAAATGATTAATTAAATATAAATTTGATCAGAGAAAATTATGTTCTAAAGATTTATTTAATAGATTGTTGTATTTTATTTTCAATAAAAGAATAATTATTAATTTGAAGTAATTTTCTAAATTGGATAGTTTAATATCCTAGATTAATAATTAAGTATTGAATTGAATTAATTTGACTAAAAATATATTTTAATATTTTGGATATTATAAAGGTAAAAATTAAATAAATATAGTCTTATAATTATATTAAGCTTGATACTATAGAAAAATATATAGAGAATTTTTGGATTGATAATTTCATTAGCCAATAGTGAAATTAATCCAAAATAAAATATTGGATAATTAAATTATATAAAGTAAATAGAATGATATTTATTGAATATATATTTACGTCTATTTCTCAGACGTGAGAAAACCAAGTAGTTAGCAGAAATGGACACCTGAAGTGAGATTTATGTACAACATGTAATTTAACTGTTGTTTAAAGACTATTATTTGATAATTACAATTTTATTTATGAAAATATTATTTTAACTGTTTTTTAAAGACTATTATTTGATAATTACAATTTTATTTATGAAAGGTGGATATGATTTTCTGAATGTTGTGGAGATGACAAATGCATATTTATTTATGGAAATGTTTGAGAAATAAATGGTTGGAAATCATTTTAATGAGTTAAATGATATATTATGATTTTATATGTTAAAAGTGATTTATTGATAATGTATGATACGGGTATTACCCTATCCTACATTTGTTGTAGAGGAGATATAGAAGTGTCCTGCATTTGTTGCAGTGAAGATGTGGAAGAAGGGTACAGTATCATTGGTGAAATTGATATCCAATACATATAATACTTTGAAGTGTAGTGGTATGACTCACTCACATGATGAGGTTGAGATGTTTAAGAACTCTCTCATTTATTGAGGATGAGTAGGGATTCCTTTTTAGATTAGGTTGAGATGACATTCATGACCGTTCGATATGATCATTGCATAATGTTGTTGAGATATTTATTGATTATTGATTTATATACGAGATTTGATTTGATAAGAAAAATGGTTGAAACTGATTTATTTATCGGAAATGATTTGAATCATATTTGAGAAATAGTATCTCATTTTATTTTAATGATTTATGAATAATGAAATTTTAAATTGATATTTAAAAGATAATTTTATGCTTAGCAATAGTATTTCTGTTGTACTGTAATAATTACTGAGTAATAATTTGTTCAATGTGTATGTTTTAACGAACTAATGTATGGTACGCAAATTCCCAGCTCATAAGGAAATTATTTTATAAATGGTTTACAAATGTATAGTTGTATATATTAATTTGTGATTTGATTTTGAACTTAATGTTAAGTTTAACATAAAATATTTTATGTTGAAATGGTATGTAATCCCTTGTAATGTGTTCACTGAATGCTAGTGTTGAAGAGTAGGCATCTATTGGACATATTACGAGAGCATGTTACACTTTATGGAAAGTAAAGGTGTTACATATTTTGTTGGTATCAGTGCTCGATTTGAAATTTGCTTGCTAGAAGTATTTCTTATTATGAATGTTGCCTTGAGTAACTGCTCAGATATTATTCATTAATATATGATATATGTTTACATCATATTAAGATACCTAAAGTTTAGAATGTTTCTTTGATAATAAAATAAGAGTCGAATTTCTTAAAGAGTTTATATAGCAGAAGAAGAGAATGATAACTTTGATTTTCATATACAGCAGTATAAAGTGTAAAGTATGATAACATACAGATAAAAAAAAGATTTTGACATGTAAAATTTTATAGTGATAATTGTCACCTTATTTTGATTGTAAACAAAAAGCTTCGTTTTGGCCTGATTCAAAAACAAGTGTTGGCCTCTTTATTGGAGCTTAAACAACTTCAGCTACTTTTTAAGCAGGCGTACCAAAAAGATATTTTGAATTCTTTTTTTAGAGGTTCAAATCTTTGTCTAACTAACAGCTTGAATGTACGCGAAAAGCGTATTAGGTGTGTGGGTACACCAACCGTAGTTTGCACCCAAATCTGACTTCTTGAATTGTGGGTTGATTTCACAGTAAACGCTTTCCTAAAGCATTTCTAAAAAGGTTCAGTGCTTGAATTTGTATTGAATCATGGTTAGAACATAACTCAATGGTTGAGTTTTTGTTGTCCAGGATTAAATCAACTGGTGAATAATTGAGTTTTATCTTTCCAGTATTAAATCAATCGAAAGAAGACTTAGTTTTATCTTTCATAGATTAAATCAATCGAAAAGGATGATTTTCGTTTTCTAGAATTAAATCAACCTGAGAACGATTGAGTTTTTTCTTTCCAGGATTAGATCGACCAGAAAAAGACTTGGATTTATCTTTGTAAGATTAAATCAACCGAAAAGGAAGGATAAAGCAAAAAGTTTATTCCAGGACTGAAGAGCCGATAGAAGCAAGTAATTACAAAGTTAATCTAGAGATGCACCTTTAGATGCTTGAGATCCAGGGAAGATAATTGTAGGATTGAACTTGAGACAAACATATGCAAAAAGACTTGATGGAGTCTGTAATTATATTTAAGTTTGAATTTGATTTGATTTGATTTGTTGTTGTTGATTTATTGTTGTTGGTTGGGAGTGGGTCGTTTACAATGTACAAAGCTAGCTATTTATAGAAATGAAAAGTAGTTATGAGATTTTTCCCTCCAAAATACTTTGGCAGTTACTTCAATTTTCTCTTCAGAGCTTTACACCAAAGCACTTACAGAACACATTTCACATTCCACTTTTATTTCGTTCATGCGTTTTGGCAATCAACCACCTCTCGAAGTTATTCCAGAGTCTTCTATGTTGACCAAAGCTTTTAACTTCTAGGCTCTTGACTTTAACCACTCCACAGGCTCAATACCCAAATATCCCAAATACAATAATGACTCAACTCAATTACAATTGAACCTAATTACAAGTAACTCAATTACATTTGAACCTATCACTTGAATCAAACCCAATTAAAATTGAATTAATCCAAAAAATCAATTCATGACACAAACAATGCCCCCTTTAAAATTAAGATGGCTAATTTATAAGCCTATCTTGATATTTAAACTCTCAATAAATTGAACTTTAAATATCACTTTTGGGAATTGGTCTTAAATTTGGCTTGCCTTTTTTAGAAAGATCATCTTCAATAACTTGCAAAATATATATATATATATATATATTCTAGCAAAGAAAATATGTTGCTATAGTTAAAAATTAATGACCTTAGGTCCGGTTAGTTTGTAGTTTCACTGCGTAAAAATTTGAAACGGCAACTAAATACTTAAAATAAAGGGGTAATTACTATTGGGTTCCTGAGGTTTGGCCTAATAGACTCTGAGGTCCTTACGAAATTGTACTCTGAGGTCCTTACTATTGGGTTACTAAAGGGGTAATTACGAAATTGTACTCTGAGGTCCTTTGACCGTTAGTCAACGGTTAAAGTCAACGTTTTTTTTCAAAATGACAAATTTACCCTTCAGACTATTTGAATCGAACCATGATTTATTTGAATCGAACCTGTGGGGCCCACTTACTATAAATATGAAAAATGACAACATTAAGGCTCGAACTAGCAACCTTTAACAAAGTTGCATGCATGTTAATCAACTGCACCAAACACTTTTATTGTATTGGCGTGATGTGATAAAATTTTATTGTGTAAAGCACAACCATTCACCTTTTATGACTATAGCAATTATCTATTCTTTCAATTAAGATTTTATTAAATAATTACATATTTATTTTTTT
>CANUEY010474481.1:0-18900 GCA_948099555.1 Croton setiger | reverse complement strand
TATATATATATATATATATATATGCATATTTTATAATATGTTAACTGTCAATATAATTTTAGTGTACAATAGAATTGCATGAAATTATTATTGATCCACCTTCTTAATTTATATTTGTGTGAAAAGTCAATTTATTTATTTATTAATTTTCATCCATTTATATTCCCGATAGTTTTCCAATTTGGAAATTGCTCTATATAAATAATACGCTGATTTTAAAAAATTCTCTATATAAATAATATGGTGAGAATATTATTTTCAAGTTATATATATATATATATATATATATATATATATATATATAAAACTTTTATATGACTTATTGTTATGAAACTATTTTAAAAGTAAAAAATTAGTTGCTATATAAAAAAAATAATAATAAACTTTTGTAAAATAAACCAATAATACAAAAGTTAGATGACTAACTATTAATTTTGCGGTAATCAAATGACTTATTCTACATTAGTTAGAACTCAAATCAGATGTCCAAATACCGGTATTAAAAATGGGTATCTATATACAACGCACGTGATAAAAAAAAACTAGTGACCATAACAAAAATTTATTAACCCATATATGTTCATTAAATATAAAGCTCAAACATTTAAATTATGGGGTGTTAGATAATTATTTGTAAAATAAAGAAGCTATATTAATTCATCCAAAAGAGGAGAGAACATAGCCTTTTACATAGGGAATTAAGTACCAAACATTAAAACAAGCTAAAGAAAAAGCCTCCATGACTAAAACATGGGCTAATTTATTTAGTTTATTACATGATTAAACATTATTGCTTGTTACCATTAAATAGCATCATGCAGTGCTTTGGTGGATGCATATTTTTTAGGGTTGAATAGACTATTAAAATCCTTTTGTTGACTGCAATCCAAGTTCTCGCCATAATCCAATCCATACATGTCTAAGTATCTCTTATAAAAGCTGATCCGACCTTGCTGTGCTGCAAGTATAGTTCCTTTTCCGCATTCCACACCACCATTAATAATGTTGGTAATGACACCGTATCCAGGTAACCTACCCGCCTGTATGTCTCTCTGAGTTGGAGTCCACTGGTCGGTAATGACATCGTGGCACGACGGTTTTGGTGACTGCGGTGTCATCCAAAACCATAATGCAGTCTCGAAACATAAGACTGGGTCTTGTGCTACAAGATCTGGGTTGTTTAATATATCAACGTTTAGTGCGGCTCCTGCTTGACCGTAGTTAGTGTTGCTGCATAAGTCCATGCCAATGGTCAAATTAATATATGCTAGAATTATTAGACTAATTCGAGTTGAGATTTATTTTTTAAATTTGCTAGAATTATTATTCAGAAAATTATTTGAATATAATGATATCTAGCACCTAATTCAGCTCTATTAGATTTTATTTTCAAGGAGGTGGTCCATAGCTTCAGTGTAGACATGTCTTCCTGGTCCATAGTTCCAATGTAGACATGTCTTCTTGTTAAAATAAAAAATTTAGATTATCTGTAAAAAATATATAAATACTTTGGTTACTAAAAAAATATAAATACTCTGGTTATTAAATTTGCTATTTCATTAAAACGGAAGTAGTATGTTTTTTAAATGAAATTAAAAATACTTAAAGTGACTTATATGGCATGCTAAACACCCAATTAGTAAGAAGTAAGAACTTACTATGAAAGTTGGATGGGACCTCGACCATAATACTTCTTACCAGGGGCACATGGCCATTCTACACTTGCTACACAGAGCTCGTTCTTGGCTATTTCTTCTACGTAGCAATAGCCCCAATAAAACTGATCTTGGTGACCTGGCGTCCCACCTTCAGACAAGCCCGAAAATTCCCATTTAGTTGAGTATTATGCAAAAATCCCAATGTATATAAACAACAAATTGTATAAGAACCAAAGTAATTCTAGTTCAAATGGTTAGTAAGAGCGATCCACCTTCCTGATATGATATCAAAATTATGAATCTTTGTAGTGCTTATATGGGTTTTAATTTGATGATTTAACTAAAAAAACTAACTCCGATTAATTAAAAACCTGTGGTTTCTTGTGAAGTTTGGCCGAAAAATGCTGCGACCTCTCTTTGACGAGTTGTAATATTACCGGTTGTACCGAAACTAGGAAATAACTTGGCGGCAGCAAGAAAATTACTGTAACTGTAAAATCCATTTTTTCCTTCACAAGTATGATAATCAATGTTCGGGAACATTTCTAAAAACATTGCTTCGCTAATGACTGAGCTAACATCATCACCGGGTGGAGGTGGAGGAGTGAATGGGGGCGGAGGAGCGGGTGGTGGTGGTGGAGGTGATGGAGGAGGTGGAGGTGATGGAGGAGGAGGAGGTGAGCAATGACACTGGCTCTGGCAGCCGTTGCAGCAATAATCATCTGTGTCGCCGCAGTAACCAAATTTGCTGCAACATAGGTTATTAGGACAGGGTGCAGCTATGCTACATTCCCCATCCAATAAAGCCAAAGCCCCTGATGCTGCTAAGGCTAAACTCGCAACGATTATTGCAATTAATGCCCAAAACCTCATTCTTATTTTTCTATTGATGAATAGGTTGGTTTGTGAATCAAAATGAACATCCTGTGGTCCTATATATAGTGGGGTGGTGGTGCTAGGGATGATGATCATGGGTGCTGCTCGCACCACATGTGTGTGGATAGCTCTCCAAAAATTGATTTTATTTTAAAAAAAATTATTTGGAGATATAGAAAATTTATATTAAAGTTTGATCATATACATCAGGTTTGGTCTAATAATTTAATTATGTACAAGTAAGTTCAAAAAACAGATAAATAATTTTGCATCTAGATTATATTACATTATGGGAAAAAAAAAATCGTAATCGAATATTTTATTATGTCAGAAATATTTTTCAGTATCTGTATTTTTTCCGTGACATTATTTGATCATTTCTTCAATATTAGGCGTTAAATTGTCTCGAAATGGGAATTTTTTATCTTTTCTATTTCAAATAATTAGATTCCTAAATTTTATTAGTAGTTATTATTTAATCCTTATAAAATAATTATTATTCTTCTTATATTTTTCTATTTTTAGTCATTATCAAAATAACTATTTAAAACAATAATTTCTGTAATTAAAAAAAAACTCTTTTAACATGATCTTTAACAAATACACTCAGATCAAATGGGCACAACTCAAGTAATAAATAAGAATTTGAATATTCAAATCTAATTTTTTTAAAAAAAAAAAAAGTTTACAAGAATTATTTTCTAATATTTAGTTTATTTAATGTACTTTTGATACATATATTAAATAAAAAAAATATTTTAAAATATGAACTAAAATAATAAAATTTTAAAAATAGATTAAATAACGTATATATCAACATAATTTTTTTTTTCAAAAATTCCAAAAAAATCGATTCCATTGTGACAAAATATTTATTTGTTTAAGACAAATAAATAAAGATAATTTTATAGCAAGTGGATACGAATCTAACGACACCACAAGCTGGACCACATCATTCAATTTGGAATAGAAACGTGCCCAAAATCCTTTATACTATATTATTGATTTATTTTAGGAAATATTTCCGATATTTATATATATATATATATATATATATATATATATATATATATATATATATATATATATATATATATACACACGAGAGTTATTAATTTAATTTTATATTCTTGCAAAGTTGGAAAAGTGTAATAATTAAAGGATTAATATGTAAAGTTGTGAAAAACTTTGGTTGGAGCCAGCTTTCGACCTTATTAAAAGTTACACAGAGTTAGAGAGAGTTTATGAGTGGAAAAACTAGTCTAGTAGTTAGTGTTTTATATTATAATATTTTATTTACAAGAGATAACGTGGTTCAAACCATCAACTATTTTGAATATAACCATCTTGATTTGGAATCACTCGAACTGAGGACCAAATTGTCAGAATCAATGATTGAACTGCTAAATCGATCATGAATTGAAACGTAAAACGACATTAAGTCGCTAATTCACGAGCTGTAAATGTAAATACATGATTCGATTTAAGATGAACTTTTGTGAATCAAAAATTGCGGATTCACGACCCAAAACCGAAAAAAGGGTCCAAATTCCATCATTCCTATTTGAGAAATTCCCAAATTATTTTTGTTTTCCATCTCCTTAATTTGAGGATAACCTTTCTTTTTGTATGATTAATAATTATTATATCCACACTTACTAATTACTATTATACAATTAGAACCTAAAGAGGACCACTCACTAGCTTTCCATTTGGAATATAATGAAAAGAACTTTCAAGGAACAATCTAAAGACTATTTCAGAGTTCCTTTACTTTTCTCTATTTGAACTTTCTTTGATATAAAGTCAAATTAATTAATTAATTAATCAACTAATTAATTCCCTACAATTTAATTATTTAAACACCTCTAATTTTGTTTATTGTATTAATCAAACCTTCCTTTACCTTTGTCTAAAGAAGACTAGAGCCGCACATAACTCATCATCAATAGGTCCAACTCGTACAATTTGTGTAATTTAATTTATAATTTATATTTTAAATCAACTACCCTAATTTTTTAATTATGCTGACTCAGATACAATTATCTCCAAATTTTTTATGGACCAAGTTGATTTATATTCTTTCCATCAATGAATAAGCAATAGTTTGAAAATGTTCAAATAAGCTCAGACATTTGAAAATTTCTGCTTATAAATTTAAGTTCGATTCGATTCAATTCAATTTCTTATTTAGTTTGATAATTTTGATTCTATTTAGTTACTAATTTGATTAAATAATATTAAAATATTTTACGTAGAAAAAATAGGAAAAATAATTTTCACCAAATAATTTGAATTTACATATTTGATTTGATTCAATATGTGGTTAAAAATATTAGTTCGGTAGATTTAAGCTAATTCGATTTGGTTTAACCGAAATTGCTCATCTATAAAATTTCTTATATTATAAGTAAATAATATTTTTTTTTTTAAAAAAAAAAAAGAAGTGTAAATGAATTCATTATTTTTGAAGAAAAAATGATTGATGATGTGAATTTATATATACTTTGTTTCCTGCATCAAATAACTAATTATTTGCACGTGTTTTAATTTATATTTTTCTCTTTAATAAATAGCAGTATTTATTTGAAATTATTTGTAACTTGGATTGTTGATGTATTTGGTGGGATTAGTTGGATAAGATACACAGTAACTTCAAAGTTGAAACAAGAAAAGATAGTATACCTAACTAAGGTCTAATTATGTATATTTAAGGGATATATGTAAAATTAGCAATTATGTTTTTTTTTTTAAAAAAAAAAAAATTCTAAGGATACTGGTCGAAATCCCCAATACCCTCAAAATTGCAGTTGGATCACCGGAAATTGCACTCACTTTTCGAATCACTGTCATCGGGAATCACATCCAGCGACTTTTCGATCAAATTTCGATGTAGTGGCTTTCCATCGAGAATCTTGCTCTCAATGTGATTTCCACTGGTGTTCATTGAGTTTTAATGGGGAATCGGTCGGTATTCCAAGGTAACTTGCCGTAAAAAAATGGAGGTCCAATTTTCCGACGATTTTGTACATTTTTTCGCTGGTTTTCAGGTTGCCGACGTGATCCCGACTAGTATTCGGTCGGATCCATTCGATTTCTGTTCAGTCGCAATTGAAAAATGTGTTTTCTGCCTAGCTGGAAATCTCATCAGGAAATCGTGTTCGCAGAAATATATTGCTAGACCTCTACTGGAAAATTTGGACCGCCGAAATACTCATTAGATACCTATGTATACACCTTTTTACCATTTTTATCAATTGTTTGTCCAAAAAATTGTAAATGTTCCTATTTTCCATTATTTTGCTTAAAGTGAGTCTTTTCCTAAGTATTATACTTCTAGTGACTGGATCTTAACAACCCATATATTTTTAAGTCCCTGAATTATTTTTCATTTCTTTATTGAGTTTTGATTTTGAAAATTGAATCAAATTGGTCCTTTAATTACAATTTATAGTTTACTCCCCTAAATTGCATTGCTCAAGCCGGAGTTTAATGGAGTTACAAGTTTCCGGTTCTATTCAAATTTTTGGGCCATCTATTTAGGGGCTTCCCCCTAAATTAATCAGGTCTGTTTAACCAATCAAAATGGTCATCATTTGTTGGCTCAAATCGTGATTAATACCGTTTCAAAATAATTCTTAAATTTCATGAGTTTTTTGCTTTTTTTTTTAAAGATAAATAGCTGAAAAATTTTCAATTAATGGAAAAACTGTACAAGAATATAAAATAATATAATCACATAACTAAATCTAACAAAATTAAGAAAACTTTAAGTAGAGACGGTGTTGACATGCCACAATTCGACGTTTGATGCGTCTTTCTAGGAAACTCATCGAAAAAATTTTAAGAAAAGTTCTAGATCTGCACTCTCTCCACCAACGAAAAGACTTTCAACCCATGGATACGTTCACCAAATAAACAGAATAGGTAGAAAAGACACAAAAAACACACGAACCTTACAAAAAATGAGACTCAAACACTCCTGAAGAGAGAACAAACCTCATATATGAGAAAATAAAGACAATGGATCTAAAACTTTATTGAAAGAAAACACACAAAAACTATTACTGAACATTGACCGCAACCATTTTCTATCGTCCATCGACAACAGTAAGAGTGACATTATTAACAGAATGACTATTCAGGCTCTGTTGAGAGGAACCTGAATCTAATCCAAATTGTCTTTCAGTAAAGGCTGGTTGTTTTGGGGGAGGAAGATCCAAAATTTCACTGTTTAGCATAGAAATGACAGTGGATACAGAGGGCCTATCTTTTGCAAATTCTTGCACACATAATAGACTTACATGTATGCATCTGAATATTTCATCCTGATAGCTTGGATCAGATATTATTGGATCAACTAAAGCTTCTGCGTCACATTCATTCCATAATTTCCATGCCTGCAATAAGACAAGAAGCATCATGTAGTGTAATCGAGATTATTTTGCATTACAAGAAGCATCAAAAAACTGAAATAACGATTTTATAAGTCGAAAGTAGCTTACAAATCCTAAAAGGCTCAAAGCATGGTCATTTTCATAAAAGCTTGTATTTCTTCTACCGCTTACAATCTCTAACAACAACACTCCCAAGCTAAACACATCAGATTTCTCTGAAAACCGTCCCTCCATTGCGTATTCAGGTGACATATAACCACTGCAAAATCAAGTCAAGATTTCTAAGTTGGTCTTTTGGCCAAGCCGCAAATGCACTTGCTGCAAGTCTATGAATTGATGTGCTAAGATCATATTGAATTGTAATGACAATAATGGAATAAACAAAGAAACAGCTTACTAGGTTCCAACTACCCTTCTAGTATTGGCTTGAACTTCATTTCCGCTGAAAATTCTGGCCAATCCAAAGTCTGAAATCTTAGGATTAAGGTCTTGATCCAACAAGATGTTACTTGCTTTCAAATCTCTATGAATAATTCTTAGTCTAGAATCCCTATGCAGGTACATTAGACCTCTGCAAATTCCTTCTATGATGTTGAACCGTTTTCGCCAATCTAGTACTTGTTTTCTGCTAGGATCTACCATGAATTTCACAAACAAAATAAGCAACAGAATGTAAAACAATAACAATTGCAATTTTGTTTACAAAAGGATTACAGAAATCTGACCGAAAAGAAACACGTCCAAGCTTTTATTCGGCATGAATTCATAAACCAGCATTTTTTCATCTCCTTCAGCACAGCAACCGAAAAGTCTCACGAGATTTCGGTGCTGAAGTTTCGATATCACCATAACCTCATTCATGAATTCTTCTAGTCCTTGTCCTGAAGCTTTTGACAGTCTTTTCACTGCTATTTCTTGCCCATCTTCCAATTTTCCCTAAAAATACCATTTTCCCAAAAAATAACATATCAGCCTTTGAATAAAAACTAGTTAAATCCACTAAAGAAATAGCCGTACCTTGTAGACTGGACCAAAACCACCCTGTCCAAGTCTATTAGATATATCAAAATTGCCAGTTGCAATGGCTAGCTTCTGTAATTTCATTACTGGTAATTCCTGCAATTTTACTTTGTCCATAGTGTCTACTAGCAGACTTCTGTCATCTGAAAATGTTGTCTGACTTTCGTTCTTATCCCGTACTAGCATCTCCTTGTTTGTCCTTTCTGAAAGAATCAGATTGATAAGACGAGTATAAACTACAAGTAGCAGTTTCTTTGTTCGACGAAATCGCTGAGTTCCAAATAGAATTTGCTAAAATTTACTTACTTCTGTACTTGGGCATCCACTTCCATATAAAAAATGCAGAAACAAAAATTGCTACTACACCTATTGCCACTGACAGACCAATAATTAGTGCATAGTTTCTTTTGTTATCTGCAAAAAAATAGCTTTTAGCAAAAGCTACTCCAAAATATGTTGCGGAACACAGTACAACAAGTTCTAAATATGCAAGAGTAAGTACATACCAAGTTCTGAATACGCAAGGCGAAGGTAAAGATTTGCTTCTCCAGAAGAAAACTGCTGCAAGTCAATTAAATTTCTAGTCCAGTACATACAACCAAAACCGTTATAGAAAGAATAAGCTAGACAAGAACAATTATTCAAGCAACTGTTTCTACATTCTTGGTTATCAGAAGCTGAAGATGACCAGTGCACGAAATCTGGAACTTTCACTGTCACCATCTTCCAAAACCCATCTTCTTTTCCTACTTCACTGCCATTTTTAACTCTCTCACATTGCAGTAATGTTCTTCTGACACACCCACCAGTCCAGTTTCCACTTCTCCATTCCAATGCATTTTTGGGCTCAAAACCATTTAAGCAACTGCAGATAGGTTCATTTTTTGAATTACAAATTCCGAATTCGCCACAGATTCCATAAATATCACATTTAGAATTTGTAATTTCTTGGAAACCAAGTTCCCAACTCTTGTTATTCCATGTTCTTTCTACTATTTTTCCTTCAGAACTTAAAAAAAAGTTAAAAACAGGAGACTGAGTATCTGAATAAGTAAAACTTAAAGCATAAGTTCCACTGCCTGTATCAATAGAGAGAGTGAATCCCTTGAGATAAACAGAATCCATATTCGGAATTCCGATAAAGATTCTGGAATTCCAAGGACCACTTCTCCAATAAGGAATACTACCATTCCAAATAACAAGTTGAGGAATTTCCAAAGGCTCAATACCTACCGAAAAGCTTCCGACAGCCGGATCCAATGGCCCTTTCCAGGATGTAAGCCATAAATTCTGACGGGTTTTCTCATTTGTAACAATTTTCATGTTCTTCACTATCGTATCACCCGGTTGCTGGAAACTCTCCCATATGGTATATCCATTTGTGTCATCTTGCAGAACCAAATTCCCATCATCAGTAAGCTTTGCAGTTGAATTTTTAGCTCCATTTGACAATTCTGAAGACCAAACTGTCAAGTTTTCTCCATTCAAAACGACAAGATTTCCGTCTTCAAGTACTTTCATAACTCCTGAAGAATCATTGAGTGGCTTGTTCCTGTTAGCTACCCAGATTGGAGTCAGTACAGAAATTTGATTATACCAAATACCCACATACCTATTTTTGGTAGAATTATCAGGACTGAAAAATCCTAATCTGAAGGTATTTCCTGGAGAAAGTAAAAATTCAGGATCTTTGATGAACTTAGATGATGTGATAGAAGAAGAACTAAAATCTATACAGAAACAGACTAGTATAACAAAAGCTGCTAAACTTTTGCAGCTCCAAAATGACATCATGTTATTTTGAAAAATTGAGGAATTTAGTACATTTCTTCGGTAATTAATCAATTTCTTCTTGTATAATACAATACATTTCTTCCTTTCTGTTTTTAATTTTCAATGGTGAGCTATAGATTTTTCCCACCAAGTGGTTGTATAGTCCATAATAGAGACATTGATATTTAATAGGAATTTTGACTAAAGCTTAGCCATAATAATAAATGAATTGGTGAAAGTCTCAAGTACTTTCAGATTTTGGAGAAAAAAAATTGAAACTTAACAAAAAAAAAATAAAAATAAAAATTTTGAAATAGCGTTTAATTATGTGAATAACATTACAATTGATTTGGACAATAAACGTCATTTAAAAAAAGCAGTTATCGTCCATCAACAACTGTAAGAGTGACATTGTTAATACTCGGTTGAGAGGAACTTGAATCTAATCCAAATTGTCTTTCTGTAAATGCTGGTTGTTTTGGTGCAGGAAGCTCCAATATTTCACTGTTTAGCATAGATATGACTGTGGATACTGTGGGCCTATTTTTTGCAAATTCTTGCACACACAGTAGACTTACATGTATGCATCTGAATATTTCTTCCTGATAGCTTGGATTAGATATTACAGGATCAACTAGAGCTTCCATGTTGCCTTCGTTCCATAATTTCCATGCCTACAACAAAATCACAAAGTAAAATTTAGTAAACTGTAATTTAATCTAATCCCGAGTATGCTTATATATGTCTTTTAATTTCAAATATATATATATATATATATATATATATATATATATATATACGGCAGTGATTACTCTGCATTACAACATAATGAACATCTTTTATGTGTTTTTTGCTCTGCTAATAATGACTTAAAAAGCTCAAATATCCATTTTATGAGTTGAAAGGAGCTTACATATCCTATAAGGCTCAATGCTTGGTCATCTTCATAAAAGCTTGAATTTCTTCTACCACTGACAATCTCTAACAACAATACTCCTAAGCTAAACACATCAGATTTCTCAGAAAAACGTCCTTCCATCGCATATTCAGGCGACATATAGCCACTGCAACAACAAGGCAAGATTTGTAAATTGGTCTTTTTGATAGGTTTATGCGTTTATGTGCTAGTGCACTGGATTAACAAAAACGAAAGCACTTACTAAGTTCCGACAACCCTTCTAGTATTGGCTTGATCTTCATTTCCGCCGAAAATTCTGGCCAATCCAAAGTCTGAAATCTTAGGATTAAGGTCTTGATCCAACAAAATATTACTTGCTTTCAAATCTCTATGAATAATTTTTAGTCTAGAATCCCTGTGCAGGTACATTAAACCTCTGCAAATTCCTTCGATGATGTTAAACCGTTTTCGCCAATCTAGTACTTGTTTTCTGCTAGGATCTACCATGAATTTCACAAACAAAATAAGCAATAGAATGTAAAAAAATAATAATAATAACAATTGCAATTTTGTTTACAAAAGGATTACAGAAATCTGACCGAAAAGAAATGAATCCAAGCTTTTATTTGGCATGAATTCATAAACCAACATTTTTTCATCTCCTTCAACACAGCAACCGAAAAGTCTCACGAGATTTCGGTGCTGAAGTTTCGATATCAACATAACCTCATTCATGAATTCTTCTAGTCCTTGTCCTGAAGATTTCGACAGTCTTTTCACTGCTATTTCTTGCCCATCTTCCAATTTTCCCTGAAAATGCAAGTTTGCCAATTAATAACATTTTTAATAAAAACTTGTACTGACTTTTCTACTGTAGAAAATGGGTTTACCTTGTAGACTGGACCAAAACCGCCCTGTCCAAGCCTATTAGAAAGAGCAAAATTACCTGTGGCAATTGCTAGCTTCTGTAATTCTATTACTGGTAATTCCTGCAGTTTTACTTTGTTAATTGTGCCTGCTACTAGCAGATTTTTGTCATCTGAAAATGTTGTATGATTTTCGATCTTCTCCGGTAATTGCATCTCTTTGTCTGTTCCTTCTGAGAGAATCAGATTGATAGATTAGTAAAAACTGCAACCAGTTGCTTCTTTTTTCGATGAAACTGCGAAGTCAAAATAGAATTGCTAAAAATTTACTTTTATACTTAGGCCTCCGCTTCCAAAACAAAAATGCAGAAATGAAAACTATTACTACTCCTGTTGCCACTGGCACCAATAATTAGTTTCTTGTTTCTTTTGTTATCTGCAAAAAGAAGGGGTATTTTGTTTTGGTTAAGCTACGAAGAAATTCACGCGATATAATCACCATTACATTGCAAAACAGTAAGTTTTTCTGAATATATAAGTACTTACCAAGTTCCGAATACGCAACGCGAAAGTAAAGATCAGCTCCTCCACTAGAAAACTGCTGTAAGTCAAGTGAATTTGAAGTCCAATACATACAACCAAAATCAGCATAGTAAGTATAAGCTGTCAATACTAGCTGTAAATATCAGCTGTTATTATTCTTTACAAATTGCTATCATTAAGGTATTTAATAGCTGTAATCCGAGGATTTATTAGGGATGAAAATATGGGATTAGAGATGAAAATATGGGATGTGATGTGCTTAAATTAAGAGATATTGTAGGTTCACTCTTGTATAAATGTATATGCTACACAAGAATGAAAGCATAGAATTTTTCACCCAAATTCTCTTGTCTTGTTATAAGCAACACAAGAACAATTATTCAAGCAATTAGTACTGCATTCTTGTTCACTAGAAGGTGACCATTTCGCGAAATTCGGAACTTTCACTGTCTCCAGCTTCAAAAACCCATCTACTTTTCCAACTTCACTGCCATTTTTAATTCTCTCACATTGGAGTAATGTTGTTCTAACACACCCACCAGTCCAGTTTCCACTTCTCCATTCCTCTGCATTTTTTGGCTCAAACCCTTTTAAGCAACTGCAGACAGGTTTATTTTTTGGGTTACAGATTCCGAATTCGCCGCAGAATCCATAAACATCACATTGAGCATCTGGAAGTTGAATATCAGCTGACCAACTGTTGTTATTCCAAGATTGTTGTGTCAGTTTTCCATCAGAAGATAATATGAAGTTAAAAAGAGGAGACTGAAAATCTGTATAACTGAAACTTAAAGAATAATCTCCAGAATCAGTATCAGCAGAAAGTGAAAATCCGTTAAGATAAACAGATTGCATATTATAAATTCCAATAAAGATTCTACCATCCCATGGTCCACTTCTCCAATAAAGAACACTGCCATTCCAAATAACAAGTTCAGGAATTTCCAAAGGATTAATACCTAAAGAAAAGCTTCCGACGGCTGGATCCAACGGCTGTTTCCAAGATCTTAACTGTAATTTCTGCTGGGTTTTTTTATTAGACACAATTTTCATGTTCCTCACTAATGTATTACTCTGTTGCTTGAAACTTTCCCATATGGTATTTCCATTTGTGGGATCTTGCAGAATTAAATTTCCATCATCAGTAAGCATTGCACTTGAATTTTTAACCCCATTTAACAATCCTGAAGACCAAACCATCAGATTTTCTCCATTCAAAACGACAAGATTTCCGTCTTCAAGCAATTTCATAACTCCTGAAGAATCATTGAGTGGCTTGTTTCTGTTAGCTACCCATATTGGAGTCAGAACAGAAATTTCATTATACCAAATACCCACGTACTTATTTTTTGTCGAATTATCAAGACTGAAAAATCCTAATCTGAAGGTGTTTCCTGGAGAAAGTAAAAATTCAGGATCTTTCATAAATTTAGATGATGTGATTTCATCTATGGAAGAAACACCAAAATCTAAACAAAAACAGGCCAAAAAAACAAAACCTGCTACAATTTCGAAGCCCCAAACTGCCATAATTTTTGAATTTTTGTTTCTTGATGAGAATGGAAGAAGAAATTAAAAAAATAGAATCATGAAAGTTAATTAATTTCTTATATAATATATTTTCTGTCTGTTTTAATTTTCTATGCATGGTGGCTATGATTTTTTTTAATCATGAGAAAGTTGCAATAGTCAATAACAAAAACATTATTATTTACAAACAATTTTGACTATAGTTTACTTATAATATAATAAAATTGTGTTGTCGAAGACCAATTAGTTTCACACTTAAGGAGAAAAAATTGAATCTTTGAATGGCGAAAGATATGAAATTAAATTATTTCTGTCGCATTCCCTTTAAAAGGACTCTTTTAAAAACTTAAATTTAATTAATTTAATGCTATGATATTAACGAAATTCGACTCTAAAAAATTTTATTTACTAATTTGTCTTCTACAAGGTATCCAATTTCTTTAAGTACATTTAAACCATCCAAGAAAATGCACAATTATAAGGAGAATTTTCTAGGAAAGCTAAAATTTCTATCATAAGAATCCAAAATGGGAAATGGGGAGAAAAGGGGGTCTTAGCTAGGGAAGGTATGATCATATATATATATATATAATACAAGAAAGAAACGTTTCAAACAAATAATAGTGTAAAGAATGCATCAAATTTGAATAGTTTGTCTTCTTTTGGACATTAAAAGTAACCCATATAACAAAAAAACAATGGGCATATTTGATGGACCTTCTTCTAGGTTAGCTTTAATATAGGATACTACTCTCTCTAGAGTGACAAGAGTTCATTGTACTATTGTGCCACCCCAAAAAATTCTTAACCCATATGGTCAAAAAGTTTGAAGCAATTAACTCTATATTGGTCCTTTTCAATACGAAGGTGTAAAGAAACATGGAAATTCGATTTTTGGCTCATAATAATAATAATAATATTCAAATTTATAATTTTGATATATATTGGGGAAATAATAAAAATATCTTTCAATTAAAAAAGGAAATTTGATTGCATAATTTGATTGAGTTGTGGCCTTCACTATATATGACAAGAAATTAAAAAATACCAAGAATATAAAAATTCCTACATTGGGGTCCTTTATGAAAGCTCATAGCAAGTTCCTAGTTTTAATATAATTAATTATCTTAGTCCATATATTTTGAAGGGACAAGTATATATTAATACCTTGAATTTTAATATATATTGAATTAATTAAGGGCATTAATTAAAATGAGAAAAATACAAAGAACATTTTGGTTTGATGCACCAAATTAATCGTAAAAACAAATAAAATAAATTTAATAGAGGATATATTTGAAAGAATAATCTAAAATTAGTAATAATTTATTCATAAATAAATTATTTGCACATTATATTTATAAAGGAAATGTGAAAATATTTAATAATTGAAATTGAGATATAGTTAGATTGTAGTATGGGACACATTGCTTAAAAATAATAATAGACGTATGAAATGAAATTAAATAATAATTGAATTTTGTAAGAAACGACATGTAAGCCACTATCGCATTCCATAGCTAAAATCCTTAATTGCTAAGGTCGGCAATGTGCAAACTCTGCAATTTAGGTCAAAATTCCACACCATATTCTTGCGTGGCAACATTGAAATCCCTTTATCCTTTATTCTTATTTCATTTCTACCTAATAATCATAATGTTTTACGAGTTAATAACGGTCATTAACCGACACACATGTTAAACCTTTTTTATCCGCATTTTCAACACCAATAGAATTGAAAATCATCTCACTTTTATAAACGGACGTTTAAGTTTCAACTTCCTGACTTAGAGCCATAAAGAGCGCAAGCAAGGCATTTTCCAATCGGCTCTGTTCTGACGACCTCAGCTAAATTCCAAATTTCTAAAAAATATGTATTTACAAATGACATTTTCAGTTACTAATAGAGACATAAAAAGCATAAAAATTGAATTAAAAAGTTTTATATGGTAAGTTATACCCACTCTATGTAAAATAGGTTGGTCCTTCCTTCTCATGCAACTTCGAGGAAACCACTAATTGTTATAACCCAAAATAGACACTTAATTACGCTGCATAAAGCCTCTAATATCAACCTTCCTTCCCCTTCCCCTTCTTCTTCTCTTACCTGTACTTTCCTTGTCATTTGTAATCATCCAATCTTCTTTCTTTTCTAATTGTTCTTATTCTCATCAATCTATCTATATACATATATATACCTCTCTTCCCTTCTTCCCATTTCAAGTTCAACAATTTCCTTCTTCTTCATTGCAAAAAATGGCGTCAATAAACGGCGTCGTATTCGAAGATTTTTTCCCAACAATGGTAGAGAAGCTTGGTGCAGATGGGTTTATGAAAGAATTGTGTAATGGGTTTCGATTATTGATGGATGAAGAAAAAGGAGTGATTACATTTGAGAGTTTGAGGAAAAATGCTAAGCTTTTAGGATTACAAGACATGAACGATGAGGAAGTGATTTGTATGTTAAGAGAAGGTGATTTGAACGGCGATGGAGCTTTGAATGAAATGGAATTTTGTACACTTATGTTTAGGTTGAGTCCTGGCTTGATGACTACTTCGAGAAAATGGCTTTTAGAAGCTCTTGTTACTGAAATGTAGATTTTGATTACTGTTAATTAATGTTTCTTATTATTGTTCTTGATTTTCTTTTCTTATTTTGTCCTTCTCATCAGATCCTTCTGTAATTTTCAGCTTCTTAGTAGAGTTTTGATTCTCATTCCAGCTATAACTCGTTAATTTTATTAGTAAAATCGCGAATTTTTTAAATGCCCATTTAATTTTTTTATAAATTATCTATTTTTAAAATTCAATCGGAAATAAAAAATCAATTTATTCTCTCGAAATTTAACTTTGTATTATAAATTAGATATAATATAATTTGTAATGTATAATTTGCATTTTTTTTTATTGGAAATTTCTACAATTGGCAAAGTTGGTGGTGAAAACATATTTAAGCCTTGAATTCACAATTGACCAATGGAATACAGAGTGAGTTCGATGAATATGAAGAGAGAGTATGTCAAAGAATTCGAATTTATTTTGTCATTTTATGGTAAAGCTATATAGTTGCATGCCAATATACTTCCAATATAGTTTTATTTTATCTAGCCAATCAAGGTATGACAATCATCAGTAATCCTACCTTTCACCGTAATAGTAGTATGCGGAGGTTTTGAGTTTGATTTCAGTCAACTATATTGTTAGTATCAATTTAGTGTTAGGATGAATAATCTTAGTCCTCTTGTATAGTCCACATTAATACTCGATCCACTCATGGTCTCCTCAATATTTTTCGAAAAAAATTTTATTTTATCCAGTACTCCATCCTAAAAAAATACTCTTTTTATTTTATTCAACCACTCCGTTTTTTTAGTACTAAATCAAAATTACCAATGTCAATTAATTTGAATTCGAGTCAGACATGATCATTAAATGCAGTAAAATTCTTTAAAAATTTGTTTTTCTCAATATATTGATTGTTATATTGAAATTTTTTTTTCAGCATTGCAAATATTGGTTTAATGTGCTATCTAGTTTAATGTACTTTGGTTAGGACTAGGAGTAATTAAGAAATTTCCTTTGTTTATGATTACATAAAATTTTACAATATTGTACTAGTCATTTTGGCTTCCAATGCTTAAATAAATAAATAATTTATAGTTCCACAA
Source organism: Croton setiger (assembly GCA_948099555.1). Classification (NCBI taxonomy): domain Eukaryota; kingdom Viridiplantae; phylum Streptophyta; class Magnoliopsida; order Malpighiales; family Euphorbiaceae; genus Croton; species Croton setiger. The sequence goes on along the minus strand of CANUEY010474481.1, from coordinate 1,671 downwards.
AATATTAATATTGAGAACTTAAACTAATAGCACATATTTAGTGATTAATATAAAAATTAATACATATTTTAGAAAATTAATGAAATAACAGGTTTTTTACAAATAACCCAAAACTACCCCTAATCCAATTAATATTGTCAAAACTAATAGCTAAATCTTTCATCATCCAAAAACACTCTCCCCACGATCGTAAATCATTGCTCTTCCATGACCATTTTTTCCGGCAATCTATCTTTACAATCTTCTCGATTTCTTCCATGTCTCAGTGTCCTTAGTATATATGAAGTATATATACCAATATATAAAGTTTATATATCAATATATATTATATATATACAAATATATTGAGTATATATATTGTATATAGACCAACAACGAAAAAAAAAAAAACAAAAAATAGGAGCAGCAATACAATATATATTGAGTATATATACTGTATATATACAAACACTAAAACAGAAATTCATTCACTTTTGAAAAAAAAAACTTGACACAGCACCGCTATTCATCTTCTCCCACAAGATTTGCAACAAACGTCGTTGATTCATCCACTCAACCACAATCAATCATCAACACAGAATTATTTTTTTTCTAAAAAACCCTAAAATCAATGGAAGAGAAAGGAGGATGAAGGCAATGATAGTGGAGGAGAGGCAACAAAGCAGAAAACCGATGGTCGGCATTAGTTTGAGCAAAGATTACAAAAACGGAAGGTTGGAATTTTAATCCAAAATTGCGGTTGAGCAAAGAATCGATTTATAGAATCGGAGATGGCGGTGACTTTGGAGTTTTTGATCGAGTAACTTAAGGTTTTTGGGAAATGGTGGGGTGTTGTTCTTCCTTTAAAAAATACTAAGAGTTAAAATGATGTGCAGTTAGAGAAATGAGAGCATGAGAGTGTTTTTTAGGAGTATTTTAATCATTTGCACACAAAATGTGTTATTTTATTAAATTTTTAAAACTAATGATATTTTATTTTTAAAAGAGAAAATATGTGTTATTTCCTTACAATTCTATTAAATATTTATAAATAATAGATCGAATTGAATATATTTTTAATGACTGTTGTATGAGTATATATTTATTTGGATTTTGAGTTGACTCCCAAGCAGGTTAGGCTTGGACACATGTAGACAGGCCCATAAGTAAAATCCATAAGGCTGAAAAGTAGTTAATATGGGTTCTGCTCATAAATCAAGCTTGAACCCATTAAGAGAAATGTGCAAATTAGTTGAGATGTAGTTTTCACAAAATCAAATGTCAAAACTAATTTGATGCAAAATATGGGTATTATAACCAAATAGTATATATTTTACCTGAAAAAAATCAAATAGTACAAATTTATAAAAATTAAAAAAATGGCATATATATTATTGTGTGTACTAAAATACCCTCCCAATTTAATAATTCATTTTTTTACTTTTATTTCTATCTCAAATTTTTCCTTTCTTCTTTTTCTTTTTCTTCTCCTTCGATTTTTCTTCTTCGTTTTTACTTCGTCTCCCCCTCCTTCGTCTTTTCTTCTCCTCATCCTCCTCCTCCTCATCTCATCAATTTGCTTGTGGGTCTTCTCCAACTTACGCCTTAAACTGCTGTGCTCTTGAAGGAATTTCACCGATGGGTATAAATCTGCAACGCTAAAACCAGAACCTTCCTCTGCTATATTTCTAA